>JADZMA010000090.1:0-73990 GCA_020796225.1 Arion vulgaris
GCCAAAAAAAAAACTCTGAGAACGGTCAAAATATCTACGGGATAAAACTTGCCAAAGGAAGGAAAAACATACAAAATAGCTCATGAGTTCATTTCATTGTATCTCAAGACTAGCAGAGTGAAAAATAAAAGAATTCAATTTGAAACCATGAGGTATATTGGGGAATAAAGTGTTAGATATCCTGTGTTTTTCTTTGAGAGATGGCACACAATGAGAGATATGGTCAATATCACTGACCACCTTTAATCTCAATGTTTCTCTGGTTCACAATTGAGGCTGGGTCGCAGTAAAGCCGCTGTGGTAGGAAAAAAACATCCCACTATGGAGTTCTTTGAAATGATACATACCGACCACGTGTCAACCACCCTGTGTGATTTGTATGTGATCTGAGCCTAAGTGCGATTGTATGTTGTGCCAGTTATGCACCTACAAGTAGGCCAGACATCCAATTTCTGCGCTACTTTTTATTTACTAGGAGTAGCATCTAGGGCCTACATCAGATCGCCTCTTATGGCATGCCTTGTGAATCGCATTGGTACCATTCTTTGCTTCCCTTGCTGGCCGGCACCACCACGGCGGAGCCACTGGAGTTCAACCCCAGACCAAGCTTCTCTGAAGCAAGTGCACTAACCACTATGCTTCTGAGGTTTCCAGCATTTACTAATCACTTGAAAACTTCTGAACTTGACGTGCAAAATTTTAAACAACAAACAGCATTGTTTCCACTCCAGTTAAACACACAAATATAAACACAAACAGTTAATGGTAAATGACATCACAACATGTGTAATTCCAAAATCAAGCTATTATTCCACAGACTTCCTGCCTAACCATATATCCAGTTTCTTTCTTGGCTGCATACACCACTGATTTGTTTCTCTTTTCTAAGTTTGAGGCTATCGTTCCAGTGGATGAGACAACCGAAGACTCATCTGTCTTGGCTCCTAGTCGATCGTGTATGCCACTGTCAAAAAAAAATAATACAACTGTTGACACTTTACTTCAATAAGAATAACTACACAAATATCTAACAAACTAGTTTTACTATCTAGTTTTGTCTGATATTTATCTTCTTTATATAAGTGTCTGTAGTTCAAGCGGTAGTGAGATTGATCAGAACCAAGCGTACCTGGTTCAAACCCACGGTGGGCAAGTTTGGAAGCAAATTCGTTTCCGCTGGATTTTTACAAAAGGTAAAATAGACCTCACCGTTCAGAAAGCAATGGCAAACTACTGAGCATTTAAGTGGTGCCTAGAAAATCAAAGACTCATTTACTGTGGTTGATGACTACGTCCTTTAGGATATGCCACCATTTTCATATAGATTCTTTGGCTTAGTGGTAGTGAGCTCGGTCACAACCAAGAGTACCAGTTCAAACTCTGCTGCAGACAGTTTGGAACAAATTTGTTCCAGTGGATTTTATGAATGGTAAAACTGGCCTCACCACTAAAGCAATGGCAAACTACTGAATGTATAAGTGGTGCCTAGAAAATCAACGACTCGTTTACTGTGGTTGATGGTGACGTCATGTAAAGTATATGCCAAGATTTTCATACAGAGAATGTATATTCCATTATATTTTACAGAAGCGAAAGACTAAAGGAAATGAATACTTAAATAATAGAAGAAAATGAAAAATTATCATGCGAAGATTTGGATGAAGAGCAGGGTTTAGTATCAATCTTGGCATAAGTGCCAACTAAATATTGATACAGTAACTGTCTGTAATTTAGCAATCTATTCTGATAAAATCATACCATCAATGTGTAGTATGACATTGCTGATTTTATTTGAAGTTCATTGGTGAACTAACTGAGAACGATGGACTAGCTCCACAACATCAAAAATATTTCCTATATGTATGCCCCCAAAGGCCCGCCTGTATGGCGGGTGACACTGTTAATAAGGAAAGCAGGCCTTCATGCAAAAATCAACCAAAAGCGCATTACAGGCACATTTGATTGTACCTAGAATTCATAGCAGTGAATGCAGAAGTTTAATATATAATACATTGATATCACTGACCTCTGCTGCTATTTCCCGATTTAGATGAAGCAGTAGTTCTGAGTTTAGATACAGTACTTGTGCTACTGGGAACTTCTGTCTTGGAGCCAAGTCGTTCTTTGAGAGATGGGGTCTCTTTCTTAGCAAAATCTGATAGCACTCCTGCAGTAGTTGTTGATACTTCTGGTCTTTGAATTTCTGCAGATTACAAATTTTAAAAAAATGGTATCTATAAAAAATGTCAAAAATTGTTGATACAAAAGTAGCAGTGCTGCTGAAAGGATATACTGAGAAATGATTATACATGTACAAGAAAAGAACTTAATACAGTGTAATAACATTTCCACAATGAGAAAAAAAAAGAGGAGCAAAATATACAATGCAGTAGAAAAAGCAGGAAAAGGGAGGCTTAGGGGCACATGGGCGACGTTTGAAACAGTGCTCAAAACAAGCATAGGACTAAGTTTTCTCCAGTCCTGTTTTACCTCACAGCGTCAGGAAGAAGAGATTTCTAAAACAGGCTTTGTGTGCACTTCATAAGTAGTGTTCACTACCTTTGTTATTCGGATACCACCTTTGCTTTGTATGTAGGTAGAATCTCTTTGGCGCACAGACTGATGGTAATCTGCTTATGTGACCAAACCATTTAATTTGTTGTTTCTTGAAGAATTTCAGTACTGATGCAGTACCAAATTTTTTCCTGATGTCCTCATTTCTAAACCGGTCTGTTCTTGAAATAGGACTAAGTTTGAGTGAGAAAAAGACACAAGATCAAATGTTTTGTCTCCGTTTCATACGAACTTGTTAACTTCTTCTTCTTCAATGATCCAGCGCACTTGAGCTTTTGCCCTTCGGCCCAATGCTATGTAGTGGTATCTGCATGTGTCTGTAAGTTGTTCTTTTGTTCCGTATAATGTGTTCCATTTATCTGGCCTTGGAGGAAGGAGGGTCTTTCTGATGTCTTCTAGTGCTTGACACTTGAAGAGTTGGTGGTGAACGGTTTCATGATGATGAACTTGTTGCTATGAGGACTGATAATGATGATGAATATTTGTATTTATCCCTGGCGTGTCAAGTTTCATCTGACGTATGTGATAAACTATATAAAATAAACATGGATCACAGAAACAGATACTAACGCTGTTACAAAGTAAATTAAAAGAAAAACATGGCTTTACAAAAATTACTAAAAAAAAATGAGTAAACCACTAAAACAGTATGTAATGGAACCGATAGGAAAACAATGTCAGAATACAAAGAACTGCATATTCCCAGCGGCAACATATGGGTGCGAAGCATGGACATGTAACAAGGTAGTGGAAAAAACATATATGTGCTTTTGAATATAAGTGTTATAGAAGAGTCCTCCATATATCACGGACAGAGAATAGAACTCAAAATCAAAGAAAACTGGCTGATGCTACAAATGAGGAAATGTAAGTATTTTGGACATATAAAGAGACATGAAGGGCTAGAGAAGACCATCATGGAAGATGGATTCAGGATGTAACTGATGGTTTGAGCATGGCCACTGTAGAGGCGGGACATCTGGCATATGAGAGAGAAATTCCGAAGGACTATTAAGGTGCAAGTTCTGCTCAGGACAAGATATTTGATGATGATGATGTTACTAAGTAAGATAGTGTAATACTGAGAGGCTTTCCTGTCTTCATCAACTGTTACAGTCTTGATAGTTTTTATCCTCATGGTATTCTCATTTGTGCATTAGCCAGGAATTTAATGTGTGCTCTTTTTAGCTGAGTCGGCCACCACTTTTCAATACCCCCGCATATGGTAAACTGTCTAATTTTCCTGGTAGCTGCCATTATCTTCCAAGAAGTTGATGATGCTGCCGTTTTAAAGACTGATTTGCCACCTAAACGACTGAACACAGATGACTGCTGGCGAGAAAAATTGAGACAAGTACCATGTTATTCTGGGCATATACACATTCAATGACAACAATACAACACTGATAACTACTCATTCAGTATAAATTGGGGGTATGTTTGCCGTTGAAGTATCGTGCTACCTCATGTTCCAAACCGTGGCCCCGATAACATAAGGCGTCGAGCTCATGTACAAATTCTAGAAATTAGATCCAACCCTCACATTCCAGTATTGTTAGATATTACAAATTCATTTTAAAAACAACACAACAACATGCTCTTATAAATAAAGGTTATATTATGTGACTAATTAAGTAAGTCTAACACAAAGGGGAATATCAGTATTATTCAAGTTTTCATCAATAAATAACCATGGACTGTGGTTGTGTAAATTACAGAAAACGTACAGTTTCTATCACACTTATAAAAATCAGCCCCTATTAAACATGAATTTTGGTTTTTCCCATCTGGCTAGTCTCTTATTTTGCTGGTCACGCTCAAACTTACTAAATCACACCCAATGGGCGATTAGGCTATTGTCCAGTATTTCCAGATTTCAATATAAGTGAGATCAGTTCTAGTGAGACATAAAAAACCCTGTAGCAGTTTAAATCAATAGAATATTCTGAAAGCTCAGTCTGGGTAAAAAAAAATGAATGCCAATTAAAAAAAATTTACTCAAATTTTCACGTCTTCAAAAATGAAAGGAGACCTTCACTGTTTGCTCAAGTTTGTACACTTACAACATCTTTGCATGTAACAAAGGGTTGGACACACCACAACAAAGATATTCTCCTAAGTATAGCGATGGCATGCAATCAATCATTACAAATTAAACTTATAGAAAAATTATTTTAAACTGCATGCTGCTATTGCATGTAGTAATTAACAGTTACCATGAAATATTACAAAACATACAATAATGGTATGTGTCCTTCATTAAGATTGACATAATAAATGGACTTTTATTGCAAACATAATTTTAAAATATTTTCGTTAAACTTTTTGTCAATTTAACCAGTAATTCAACTTCAAGTACAGACCTGGGATGCAGTCAGTACATTAGATGAAAAAGTCAGGGTTTTCCTCTACTCCATCTCACCCAACCTTTCAAACACAGAAACTTTCCTCTTTTTTTTGGGGTTTGGATCTAGAAAATTAACATTTGATAGCACATTGTGAGGAATTTTATTGCAATTAAGTTGTCTGAAACATGAAGAAAATTTGGAGGTGTTAACAACACTAAGTATTAAAAATACCATGAGCTAAACAAACACCTAAAATAGATTTACTTTTAAACCCCTCTCTTTTCCCCCTCTCTATGAATTTAAGGCTAGTCAGAATGCCCAATATCTCACTGTTTTTTGCATAAAGGCTTGTTTCACCATTCAGGTGACAGTACTCTGATTTCTAAGAAATTGTCTTTAGACCCATAAGTAAAGAGGGGAAAACCTGTGGTCAACAGCACATAACAATCTTGTTGGTCTTGGATTGCTGCATGTGGTTACTAACCCAAAGCGTGTGATATCAATTTACTATCAGGGGTGGCAAAACTAAATCAAAGCGTGACTTTTTTATACTACTGATACTTTATTATTTCTGCTTTCTATGTCAATGTAAATTTACTGTTGAATAACACGTCGAATAAACATTTATTCCAGAAACAAAAACCTCATTGAATGCAATGCTCACTAGTACTAGGGTGGATAGGCATGATTCAGCTCTGACAGACTCTCTATGGCCAATCAGATCTGCTACCATGCTCAGTATAACTCAGATGTGATAAAGTGGGGTTTTTCTATTTGTAAATCTTATAGTTACCTGTCTGTACAGTTTTGTGTCATGTTGGATAATATGCATACACTTTCTAGAATGTGTATGTGCCTGTCCCTCATGCCATGGAAAATGGAGGGTCAAGGTATTCAAGTTCTCAGCACAAACCACACAAAAGTAGTTAATTTGGGTTTTGAAAGTATGAATAGCAAATAACAAATAAAATAAGTGGAAAAGCTAACAAACAGTTATAAAATTCTTTGAAACCATGTATAAATAACTTAATTATTAATAATATTTTTAAAATCTGAACAACTGGATAATTGCCCCTTAGCACTCAGGGTACACCCAAATTTTGCTTTGATGTATGCAATGCTGACACTTTTATTCATAAAATACTTAGTTGATATTGATAGCATGTTTTTGTCATGGCAGATGCTACCTACCTAATTTCCCAAAAAGGGCAATGGTTAAATTCCTTGCTGATATTTCTTCTCTGCTTTGTGTTTATATTACGAGCTTCACACCCCCTTCTATCAATCTATTTATAATTATTAACAAATTTAACTAAATGAAAACCTTGAAACAGGATGGATAACTAATTAACAGCCAAAAAGAAGTAATATACTCAAACAAAAGTCATAAAAATATTTCAAATGAACTATACTCTATACAATCTTTCTTTTATAATCACCTTGTTGTGCTGGAGGTTTGGGACTAGGTGACTGGCTCATGGCACACCTCTGGATGCTGCTTGGTTGATTAACCAGACTTGCAGCTGAGATATATACAAATACTTTTCATCTATTGTTTCTTCAAATTTACACATAATTTTACTCAATTTATTAGAAACAACCAGAAATTAATTAGTTGGACTATCATCATTGCCATTCAATTAATTATCATGTGTGTCTATCACTTTCTTCTTTTTACGCTCCATAGATTTGTAACCACTCTGTGTGATTGTATGTGATCTGAGCCTAAGAGTAATTATGCATGTGCCAGTTATCCTACAAGTAGGTCACACATCGATTTCTCCTGCTTTTCATCGTCGCCTCTTACGACATGCATTGTAGGATGCAGTGGTACTATTCTTTTTTTCCCTTGGACCACGGCACCTGCAGGTAAATATCCTTTCTTACCGGGAAGGATCTCAGCTGCGCCAAACTCTACCTTAGCAACTACCCCTGATGTAATTTTGAAGATATTTTTACTTCAAGTGTTTTCAAGCGGGTATGGTCAAGAAACGTCAAAACTGGAATTTATTGGCATATGTATGTTAAAACCACTCCCTATCGTAGCACTCAGATGTACACATGAAATGTATTTTTCCTCATTAGTCCTCATTGCCAAGGACATATATGGCGAGACAAAAAACTTCCACTTACTTCATGGGCAGTTTTGGTTTTTAAAACAGAGTTGGTTTGCACAGACGTTTTTTAAAACATGCGAGAAACAAGTCTTTACAGTCATAAAATTTCATCACAGCTTACAACATAGATTTAATGTTATTATCATGACAATGGGCCTCACTGTTGATCTGCGGGGCGTAAATATTGGTGAAAATGAGGATGGTTTGAAGATGTTTGTAATGCCCTGATGTATCTTTAATATCTTATCTTTGGCTTCCTGTGGTAAAAAAGGGACCAGGAAAAAAAATTACTGAATTTCTAAATAAACAACAAATGTAATCATCAAACAGTAAATGTAATCTCTCATACCTATTTAACGGTTGGGGCAAGGCCTCAATCAATGCCAAGTCTTCAATCTCTAGCTATTCCTGCAGCTCCCTACAGTACGTCTTTATATTATGATCTCTGCTAATGTAATCACATATTCCAAATGTGTACATGTTTTGTACAGGTAAAAAAAAGACAAATGTTTTGGGTATTGGAATTGAGGCGACTCGGTGGCAAACTTAGACTAACCTCACCTATGTGGTGCGGGGTCAGCAAAGGAAGCAAAAAATAGTACCCTGCCTACAATGCATGCGTAAGACGAGTAATGTAGGCCTGGGGGTGCTACCTAGTAAATAAAAAGCAGTCAGATGTATGGCCTCACTTGTAGGTGTATAACTGCACCTCCCAAACGCTCTTAGGCTCAGTCAATAAAAATCACAAGTGGTTGACAGGTAATTGATATAGAGTTGGGAAAACTCTTGTTCTATTCCTGTGTTTTTTCGGTTCCTGCATTCAAATTCTGCAAGTTGGATAGGTTGATTATCTTAGGAACTTTTTGATGGATGGGCCCGCTGGAATGGAATCAATGGTTGTTTATGCTTGTGTGCTCTAGCTTAATAAGGGAGTTCAGAGATAGGGTCTCTCTCCCTGAAAAGCTCCTGAAGTTAGCTCTAGGCCAGAAGCGCACCAGAAACTATATATCAAGCACCTCCGATGATGATTATTTGCCCACTAAGCTATGCTGTTGATAAACCCACAGTCTTGCATGGGTTAGTTGCTACATTTAAAACCAAATTTCTTCGAGATGAGCTCCAGAAAAAGTTGACTTCATCTAAAACACATCTGATGGTATAGTCATCCAAATACAGTCCATGAAGGAGATCGAAGGAAAAGGACAAACTGGACGGGTTGCGGGAGTCGTAAGCAAGAAAAATATTATGATCATACCTGTTTTTTAAATGTTACTTTTGTAAATTGTTCATATCAACTCCTTACTCAAGTCTAAATGTGATTAAATATGAATATTTCACACTGCATCAAAATATATCCCTCCTCATTTCATTTTCTAGAAATTGTTATATCTGTAAAATTGTCTCTTGTATAAATCTCACTCTCTTTTTTAACATTACCGGGACTCCCAGAGTGTTGATAGTGCTCTGCCTGCTGGGTGTGAGGCGCCTCATGGGTTGGTTGAACCTACTGTCCGGCATTTGTTGTCCCCTGGGCTTACTCAGGGCGATAACTTAGTACCTCTGAAGTGGAAAATCTGCCATGGGAGGAATACTAATTAATTTCGTTGAGGGACCGGTCCAGTGTAAGTAAATTTTCAATGTGCGCTGCTGCCATTGTGAAATTGGGAAAAAAGTTTTCCCCAAAAATCAGTTTCAGAGATGAAACCGTTTTTAGTTGAAAGGCGAAAAAAGAAAAGAAAAAAATAACATTCCCGTGCCTCTAGTTTCTCCAGGTGCTGTTCACTGGATGAGTCTGACAAAGATCTTCGTGTTGAAATACTATATCTAACCAAAACTGCTTCTGTTCAACAAGAGAATATGAGACAATCATCCAAAAAGATGGAGATAAATCAGGCTATGAAGCGCATGGGAAAACCCCTCTGTTCTAAAACGTCAAAGATCGATACCTGAGGTAAACAAAATGTAAACCAAAATGACCTGGAAGGACCGTTGAACAAGAACTGAAATTAATCCCCATGAACACAATTTAAAAGGGCGGCCAAGCATAAAAAATGGCGTGCATTTGTTGCTGCCATAAACACATTAGGTGTCACAGGCTAGAAGGAGAGATTAATTGGGGCAGTCTTGAAATTATGCTCTGCAGTCTGGGGGCCTCCCACATGATTTTTAATGCTTAGTTAAGCAGTTGTGAATAATGGATGGTGAATAGTTTTTTAGTTGTCAATCAAGAATAGAAGCGGTTGGTTTTTTAATTCAACTAGACTTCAAAGATTATACAAACAGACATTAATGAAATTAAAAAGGATAAATCAGATTTGTTTTCTGGGAAAAGACTCTAAAAAAGCTGTAATTAAAAGCAAAATTTAAAACATTGTTACCTGATTATAGACTTGTTTTGAGTGTTTCAAGATGAATAATATCTCCAAGTGGGTGATTCCCCTATCTGTGAGATAGTCTTTGCTAAGGTCCAAGAAGCATTTTCGAGTGATGCGATTATGGAAAACATATAGCATAGTGGGCAGAATCTCCTGAGGTATTCCCAGTTGTGAAAAATTAATCAATATGAGGTTTCTTTAAAAAAGAAAAAACGAAATCAAAGTTAGTTTGGATTAATAGCTAATTTTGCTGTGTGAAACTAGAGATCAACTCTTTATTGGGAACTATTTGAAACTTAAGCAAACACACACACAATTTTCTATTAAATGATATCCTACAGCACCATAGGGCTTCATTATATGATTAACTCAAACAACATGACTGAGTATGGGTGACTGAGAAAGCAGAATGTAAGTCAAGTAGTCTGTAATTGCATGCTGCATGATTGATGTAGTTATTTCAACTTTTAGATTAATAGTTTCAACTTTTCTTAACTCACAAAACTGAAAATGTTATAGTCTATTTGACTATACAAGAACTCAAGTATACTAATATTATTTATTGTGTTATTAGTTAAATTAGTAGCCTAGTAACTAAAATATAACTAAATAACTGCTGCTCAATCATTTGTGGTATTAATTGTAAATACACTTCAACTTAAGTTATATTAATTTTATTATAACTAGTATTATTATTGACTATAGGTATACTTATTCTTTTACTATACAATCATTAACATACTTACTACACTTACCAAATAGGGGACATAGTCTAGTAGCACTCTATAGTAACTATGTACTTACTGACTATTTATTGACTGGTTATAGTTAATTAGGAAATATAATTTATTTTTTTAAATATTAATTATAGAATTATAGTATGTAGTGGTTAGTGAATGGTTCCCAAAATTCAAAAGTGCAGCAGGATGTATTTTGTTCCCATACTTTTCACATTATGCAGAGAACATCTGAGAATGTAAAGGATACCACTATGATTCTGAACCTCTCACTATAAAGGGGACAAATTCATACAGGGTTTAGAATACGAATTGGTATTATTATCCACCACAAAGAAGGTTTGGAAAACCTAATCATGCGACCAGAAACATAGTGAAGACCAACATCTATATTTGTGGGGTCTCTGTGGTAAGTGGTTTTAACCCTTTGCCTTGTAGTCGAAGGTGTGGGTTGATCCGGACCCACCATTCTGTTCACAGTGCAGCTACAGAGTTAGTGCTTTGTGCAATACCCCCGGCAGTTGGTACCATTTCTGCAGAGGGACGAGCCCTAAAAGGTAAAACCGGTGCAATAGTCAATCCTTGACTTTAACACACAAAAAAAAAATCATGCCAACTGACAAAGCAAAGGCTCACCCAACATCCAAATAAACAATGAAGAACTCCAATGTGGCAGGGCTACAATATCTAGGCTCAATAATTAACAATAAGGGGACTGCTCCAAAGTCTCAAGAAGATTGGGAATATCAATCAAGAAGTTAAACACAATGAAAGAACATGTGGCCAAGCACCAGCCCAAAATACTAAAATTAAAAATATTGGGGCATGCATTTTTCCCCGTGGCTACTTTGGGTTTCAATCTGGACTATTTCACAAAAATTAACAAAATCCAGTCCTTCAAAACTAAATGCTACAGAAAAATCCTCGATACCATGGACAGAAAAGAAAGAAACACATGTCCTGAAAGAACTAAATGTTAAAAGGGTTTTGATAAACAACATCTATACAGAAAAATTCATACTACAATACTGAGGGGAGGGTCCCAGGATGCAGAGGCAGACCAAGAAGAAGATGGCTAGATATTAAAGCCATGGGAAAATGACCATTTAAAAGTGGGCGAACTGCTAGAGACAGAGTGAATTTCAGATGTGCTGCAAAGAGAGCAACATCCTATAGGATAGCACCTTGATGATGAGTACGTGAATAGGATACACCAGACAAATATGTCAAAACATACATATATTATACTATTCATTCAATTAAATATAATATTTATTATATAGTTAAGTTTATATTTATCTTGAAGTTGATAATATTAATATTTTTATTATTAAAATTCTAGTTTAGCACTAACTATTGAAACTATTGGCAATCAACTATTGCAAAGATGCAGAATCTTTTGAAGAGGGACTTAGGTTGGGATGAGCTGAAAGTGAAACAACTATAATAATAGCAATTATTGACTCAGAATTACTGTCATCTGTCTTCTTCATCAAGTAGAAAGTGCAACAGTGTCAACAGTAAATTAGTAACAACACATTTATTTACACATACTGCTTCTTTCACATGACTTTCTACTCAGACTCACCTCGGCCTCACGTGCAGGCGTCATCAGTTATACTCGGTGCTGTTGTTGAATATTAACAATATTATACCATATAGCGCTTTCTGACACTTGAAAATTTATATTTAATTACGTAAATAGTATACAAGATATAACTACGTCTAATTATGTATGAACAATACATAAATTTATTAGATCAAAGTTAAACACACATACCTGATATCGATGCCATTTGTTGCTGAACCGTGTGTTGTTCGGTGTATTTAGAGCACGTTTAGTTAGCAGTCCAGCGATCACTTCGATCCTATACAATTTGAGACAGTATCAATTTATCAAATAAGACTCTTGTTTAATACATACAAACCAAGCTAGACGAAAATAATTAGTCTTCTCACCACATGTGAGTGTAGTTTGGTACATCTTATTGCTAGGCGTGTGAGCCGAACTGATGTTATGTACGGTATACGTTTAATTGTTATTGGTTCTGAACCGACATCATTACACAACAGCAAACCATATATAGATGTCCTACTTAAACTAACGAGTAGAGTTGGTTGTGACCCATATGCATAGTCTTCCCCAACAGATGTCGAAAGTTGCTACTGATGGTTTCTGTGACTCGCTGCTAAATCACCCCCTCACTCTGCCCTGGGCATCAGTTCTATTGTACAGCGGTTAACTCAAACTCATCAAATCCTTCAACAACAATTATAGTGTCTCATCCTATAAGAGTTTGGCAAAAGATTCAAGAATATCTCCTTTATCCGTCCAAAACTCCACGACGGTCGATGCAAGCCAATACATTCGTTCAATGCTGCGAACACCATATGCCAGGACAGTAGATCTATGGACTACATCACTCATATCGCAACCTGCCATTCTGTATCTTAAAGTATCGACTGAGGTAAAATACAACAAAGGCCGAGAGCCAATGAAGAGCAGCAGTAACATCATCAACCTCCATCTTCATCTGGAAGTAGTTGTTCTGTATGCTCCACTTCGTTCTGCAATAACCCTACCATGCGCGCTAGCCAAAACTAGCCTGACTTATCACCATGATGCAAAAACCCATCGGTATAAATATATTCAGTGGCGGCTCTAGTCATTTTTCTGGTGGAGCCAGACACAAATTTTCCTGAAAAAATCATGGCTTTTTAGTATTTCTATTATTGTCTATTCGGAAGTCCCCCCTTTCGATTGTTGGTGAGCCAGAGCGCCCCTGAATATAGTATATCTGAAATAAATATATTCATTTGTATATGCACCTCCGTGATTTAGAACAACAAAAATTCCGGGGACTCAGAGGTTGTGGAAATAATATTGAATAGCAAACAATCATATGCTAGACAGTTGGATTCAGCTCCCTGGAACGACAAAAGCAATAGAAAGGAAAAATGGGAATCAAACATAAGCTCGTCCTGGATATATGGTTTCCATAGATAGTATTAACAAATGTTAATGTAGAAACAGTTGTACTCTGTTAGGCACCTAGACCAGTCTTATTAAATGTTAATGCGGCCTTATGCGCGTGTTAAATGTTGTATTAACTTTTTTTTTTTAAATACATTAATAATAATAATAGTGTCATACATCGTTTCTTATATATTTATAAATAATATAAGTAAACAGTTATAGAGTAGACATACCTTGAGCTTGCGTGTTACTGTAGGTTAATTCAATTAATTTTTTTACACACTTGTTCTCACAGGGCTTCCAAATATTTCAACAAACTACCACCAGGAACAAACCCAGTCAACTAAATAAACCCCTATATGACATCCGTCCAATTGTTTAAATTGAACAGTAATCCTGTCAAGCCTTTGGGTTTTCCCTTATGGACAACTTCCGTATTTGAAGTTGACCATCGGGTTTCTCCTTTTTCCTGCGTAGGAAGGTGTATTTATTTTGAATGCCTAGCTAAGAGCCCATTGTTCAGATTCGTAGTTCTAAAAAATTGAACTGGATAGGTCTAGTTTTTTCCTGTGGTTATGTCAATCACCAGCTATAATTTTAACTTGACTTTGTCCTTGCTGCTTTGTGCTGGTCGTTGTAACTCGTCTGCCAAGTTGAAACAACCAGATGGTGCTTTGTTATCAAAACAATATAATAACCCCTAACATGAACCGAAACAGATAAACTAAGAATAGAGGCTATGGCTCTACTTAACCGCTCGTCATACAACAAGGCGCCGTAAAATAATACAAGTTGTTTGTTCTTCTTGCATCACTTCTGCTATGCAACTACTCTGGTATGTTCAAAACTACATGACAAGGCGAAACTGCCGTGAAATAATACAAGTTCGTTGTTCTTCTTCGCGATCAACTTCTGCTATGCAACTACTCTGGTATGTGTCACAACCGCTGACAAGGCAATGGCTGCCGTAAGAAATAATACAAGTTCGTTGTTCTCTTTCTGCGATCAATTCTGCATCCCTTAACTACTGGTATTGTCATAAACTACATGACAAGGCAATGGCTGCCGTAAGAAATAATACAAGTTCGTTGTTCTTTTCTGGATCACTTCTGCTTGCAGCTCTCTGGTACGTCATAAACTACATGACAAACAATGGCTGCTAAGAAATAATACAGTCTTGTTCTTTTCTGCGATCAACTCTGCTTAACTCTCTGGTAGTTATAAACTATGACGCAATGGCTGCCTAGAAATACAGTGTTGTTTTTCTTCTGCATCAACCTGAACAGCTCTGGTATTTTCATAACTAATGAAAAGGCATGCTGCCATAGAATATAAAGTTGTTAATTTTCTTTAGATCACTCGTCAACTACTCTGGTATGTGTCAAACAGATGCAAGAATGTGTAGAAATAATACAAGTTCGTTGTTCTTATCTGCGATCACTTCTGCTACCTACTCTGGTATGTGTCGAAACTACTGACAAGGCAATGGTGCCAAATAATACAATTTTCATTGTTCTTCTTCTCATCAGCTTCTGCTATGCAACACTCTGGTATGTGTCATAAACTACATACAGGCAATGGGTGCCGTGAAATAATACAAGTTCGTTGTTCTTTCTCATCCAATCTGCTATCAACTACTCTGGTATGTGTCTAAACTATGACAGGCAGGTGCCGTAAAATAATACAAGTTCGTTGTTCTTCTTCTGGATCAACTTCTGCTATGAATTACTCTGGTATGTCATAAACTACATGACAAGGCATGGGTGCCGTAGAAATATCAAGTTCGTTGTTCTTCTTCTGCGATCAACTAGCTATCAACTTCTCTATGTGCCAAACTCCATAGGCAATGGGTGCCATAAAATAATACCAAGTTCGTTGTTCTTCTTCTGCATCAACTTCTGCTGCACTACTCTGGTTGTGTCAACAATCACTGACAAGGCTGGGTGCCATAAATAATACAAGTTCGTTGTTCTTCTTCGCGGCAATTCTGCTTATGCAACTACTCTGGTATGTGTCAAAACTACACGAAAAGGGAATGGGTGCCTAAGAAATAAACAATTCGTTGTTCTCTTCTGCGATAACGCTGCTATACAACTACTCTGGTAATGTCAAAACCGTCGACAAGAGCAATGGGTGCCGTAAAATACAAGTTCGTTGTTCTTCTTCTAATCAACTTCTGCTGAACTACTCTGTTGTGTCATAAACTTACTGACAAGCAATGGGTGTGTAAGAAATAATACAAGTTTTTGTTACTTCTTCTGCGATCAACACTGCTATACGACTACTCGGGTATGTTCATAAACTACATGACAGGCAATGGGTGCCAAGAAATAATAAAGTTCGTTGTTCTTCTTCTGCGATCAACTTCTGCTATGCAACTACTCTGGTATGTGTCATAAACTACATGACAAGGCAATGGTGCCGTGAAATAATACAAGTTCGTTGTTCTTCTTCTGCGATCAACTTCTGCTATGCAACTACTCTGGTATGTGTCATAAACAGGGCGGTGCGCTTGAGATCTCCACCGGTCCCCCATAGTTTGTCTTGTAGGGTTGCTTCTGTCGGCCAGATCTCCATTCTCACATTATTCAGTCTTTGAGGATGTGCGTTCGTTGTTCAACTTGTTTGATTTCGGAAGCCTTTAATAATTGTTTACTGTCTGTTTATTTACCGTCTGCTGCATTTGGCCCCGTGCTTCCTCTGTTTCTAAACACTTCTTATTCACTTGTAACATAAGAATGAGAGTGACATACTGAGAACAAGTATCAGGAAAATATAGTAATGAAAGAATGTGTTTGTTTGCGTGTTTCGTTCTCTTATAAACAAATTAATCACTATGACCTTATGACTTAACTCGTAGACCGTTATGGTATGTAGGAAGACATCCACATTTTGTCAAAGTGTATGCATAGTATCATATGGACCACACATTTGTACAGATGAGTAGCTGTAACATTATTAGTATTGATGTTATTCTTAATTTTCCTGAAATCTTCATTTCTAAATCAGTATCTCCTTGGTACTCACAGAACCCTTCTTCTTCTTTGCGTTCGGTTTCTATGCTGTCTAAATCATGAGATAGGTTGCCTCTATGAAGCTGCATGTCAGTTGGAGTTCTTTGAGAGTTCATAGCTTGGTCTGTAAGCTTTGTTCATGAGCCATGTTTCATTTCGTTGGTGTACGTATGATGGACATGACTGCATGATGTGCTCTGGAGTCTGTGTTTCTGTCTGGCATGCACACTGTGCAGTCTGAGCAGGCTTTATTCTGTGCATGGGGTGGTTGAGCCTGCAGTGACCTGTTCTTAGGCGAAAGATTGTTGTGTGCTGTTTTCTGTTTAGTCTGCTGATGGGATCTTGTGGGTGTTTGCTGTGGTTATTGCCTCCATACCACTTTGTACTTTCTTTTGATATGTGTCTTGATTTCTGGTAGTGACACTGGGTGTTTGTTGTGTAAGTTTTGTTCCCTCCTTAGCCAGCATGTCTGCTCTCTCATTTCCTGTACGCCACAGTGGGCTGGTATCCACTGGAGAATAATTTTTTTGTGTTCTGAGAGCTTGTTTAGCTGTAGTGTCAGCTCTCTTTCCATGTTATCTTGTGGTTCCCTTTGTGTGGCCTGCAGGACACAAGCAGTTGAAAAGGAAGACAAGTTTTGTTTTGGATGTTTCTTTTCATTTTTTTTAAAGGCATCCAATTGCCTGTTGTTCGGCTCTAAATTTGTTGATAGTTTTCCAGTGGCACTTGAATTTGTTAGTGTGGTGCCATCTTGGAGTATGATGATGGTTCCTGCCCCTCCTTTCCTTGCTGTCGTGTCTGATGATCCGTCTGTGTATATATGGGTCCCTCAGGAGGGGGCAGAGGTGTCAATGTGTTCTAGTGTCTTTCTCTCAGGATGGGACCTGTTTCTTCACCCTTTTGTCTTTTTTGGAATTGTTTTATAACTTGAAGTTGGGCTGTAGGTATGTTTTTGTTGAATTCTATCCGCCGAGTGGTTATCAGGCCCAAATTTGAGTGTAAAGAATAGAACCACTGTTACCTGCCATGCATGTCGTAAGAGGCACTAAGGAGGTTTCTTTAAATCGGATGCATGTCCTAAATTTAGAAACTCATGCGTTTAGGGCTAAAAACCCAATGTAAAACGTATAACGTTCTTGGCAAGATCAAACATATCACAAAAAGTGATTAAAATTGGTTGTAAAGAAAAACCCAAAGAAGAAGAATGTTATATATTTCCCAGTTGCTGGGTCTTTTGAGGGGATGTCATGTTATTTAGAAGTGATTTTGAAGGATGTCATGTTATTTGAAAAGTGATTTGACAAGTGATGGAGCTGTGTTTTTTTATGCTTTTTTGCTTGGTTCGTTGATTTTTTGGGTGCATGGGTTATTTTTCTGTGCGCTTGAACTTTCTGATAGTGTGATATTTTTGTTCCTCGTCGTCCCAGGCTCTCAATGCCAGCATTTGCCTCAGATCTTTGATTTGTGTACTTCTCAGACCTCCAGTGATGATTCTGAGCCTGTGTTCTTATTTTATCTAGCTTGAAAGGATTTGTTTATGCTGCGTTGTGAGGCTCCTGTCATACTCAGTTTTGGACGTACATATCCTGTGTATATTTGGCGTGTAGTGTTTGCATCTGCCCCCCCAGTGGGTTCCTCTAGTTGTTTCATGAGTCTTAATCTTTTTGTGGCTTTCCTTTGTGTTTCTTCTATGTAGGGACCCCATGTTTCTTTGTCAATTTTATTCCTAGATAGGTAGGATTGTCCTCCTTTGGTAGTGGTTTGTTGTCCAGGTATGTCGACTTGTTCAGGTTTTGTAGAGAGTGAGAACAGTGTTGACACTGTCTTGTTTTGGTTTATTGTTGACCCCCAAGTGTCTGCCATTTTTTTCTGCATTTATGGCTCTCATTCTGATCTTGGAGTTCTATATTTCTGTTTGGTCCAATGGCCGTCGTCATGGAGTGCCTTGTGAATGTTAAAAGTAAATTGTTTGGAGATCATTGAAAAAAGATGAAGAGTGGAGATTGCACTTCCCTGGGGAACCCCATCTTCTAGTCTGACCAGCTTGCTTTGTGTCCTTCCAGTTTGACTCTTGCACATCGTCTGTGTAGGAAATCTCTGATCCATGTGTACATGTGACCTTTGTTTCCCCTTTTGGTGCTAGTTTTAGAGTCCTTTTCCAGCTTTGTCGAAGCTTTAGTCAGGTCGAAGAAGGTGGCCACAGCTTGTGTTTATTCTTGAAAAACATCTTCAATTTCTTGGGCAAGATAGGTGGTTTGATCATCCGTGCTTGTGTTTTGAAGCCTGATTGGCAGTCATAAAGTATTTTCTTTTCCTTTAGAAAGTTAAGCAGCCTGTTGTTTGAGCCCCCATTATTTTCCCAAAGGGCAGCTGGGGAGGCTATGGGACGGTAGCTTTCTTGTTTTCCCTTGGCTTCTTTTGCTATAGGATTATTTCCTCTCCTTCCATTCCTTTGGATATCCCCTTGCATCCATATTTGGTTTATCAGGTCCAGGAGTGTTGTCTGCCACCTTTTCCCTAGGTTTATTATCATTTCGTTTGTCACCCCATCTGGTCCTGGTGCCTTTTTTTTCTTTAGTTTTTATGCGCTGCCCAGTTCTTTGAGAGAGAAAAGGTTTGTTCATTGTGTCATGTTTTCTGAAAGTTGTTTGTTTATTTTTTAGTTCTTTTTGTTTCTATGAGTTTGGACATATGTATTTTTCTTTCTTTAAACGTCACCAAGAATGTTTGCCTATTTGCCCGTGTAGGTTTCCCTCCTTCTTCTATGACTGTCAGGCATGGCTGGTGGTTTTTTCCCTTTTTTGGTTCTACAAGCGCCATAGTTTTGTGCTGTCTTTTCCTTTTTAGTGTTGCTGTTTTTCCTCCAACTTTCTAATGCATTGAGTTTTTATTTTCTGTATATGGCTTGGTGTTTGTTGTGTTCTGTGACTTTTTGTGTCAGATGGGTCTTTTCCATTTTTTTCGGCTGCTGTGGCTTTTTCATGTGATTGTTTAGTTCGTTGGCCCAGAAGGGTTCGTAGTTTTCTTCTTCCTCTGGGGATTGATTTTTGTGCTCTTTAGTATGTTTGAGTTTTGTATGTTTTCTGGATGTTTTTTGGTTCTGTCAGTTTTCCTTCAGTTGGTTTCTGTACAGGTTCCAGTTTGCCTTTTGTATTCAGCGCTTTTTTTCCTGTTTTCTGGTGACTTGAGCTTTCCACAGTAATAATGATTGGTTTGGTCCTTCCTCCTAGTTGTTTCATCACCTCTCTTTCTGCACATCTCTGGATGTCTTCTGTGGCTTTGAACCCAGGTGTGCTTTGTGTTCTCCATACTCTTGAGTAGAAAGTTGGCTCCGAGTCAGGTTTGTTTATAGTTTTCCATCATCCATTCCTCTACTTCATCTCCTTGAACCCATAGTAGCATATCCCCAGCGGGAGGAGTGTTTAAATCCCTAGGATTTTTTGGGTTTTCTTCTCAGCTGATGTATGCTCTCTAGATCTAATTTCTTATTGTTTGGGCAGTAGTAGTTTGTAACATGTATTGGTTCTGGGGGGACATGTTTTTTGGGCTGTTAGGTGTTCAGCTTCACCTGTACTTCTGGAGGTTTCTGAGGCTGCGATGTTGTTTTTTGACAGGTGATGATGCCCCCTTTGTGTCCCGTCTCTACCCAGTCTGTATGTCTCAACCTCTGATGTAAAGCGGAGTTTTTATTTAGATGTGTTTCCGGGTGCATATGATGTCGATCTGTTTGTTCATGTGGAATTTTTGCAGTTCGAGTTTCTTTCTGGCAGCTTTCTGCATTCCATAATCTTTAGTGTGCTTTTTCTTGTTTTGACCAGTGGCATTACTCTGTTAATCCTGGTTCTTCGATGCCAGAGCTAGTCGGTAGCTTAGGATGGACCCCTTCGAGGCTTGGGATCGGCGCTGCTCCCGCCGGCAGCAGTCCACAGGACAACCCCTATCTAAGTAAATATCTGACATACTCCTAACCGTATTGTGCGTTGATGTCTTTTCCATTTCTGGGTGCCCACGCCATTCTGGCTGACATGTCCGTCTTCAGTGGGAAGTTTGGAGTCTTCCTATCCATGTCCTGGCTCTTCCCAACACTGCCTGCAGGCATCAGAGGTTTTAGGAGTTACCTTCTCCCTTTTTCAAAAGGTGGCTCCTGGTGTGATCTTGGTGGGATCTGGACTTGTCCACACACAGGTGGGCCATGCATCCCTTCACCTATCGGAGGATCACACCTCCCGGGGTTTTTTTTCTGGCTACCCCACTGTATTTTCCCCTTCCCGGCATTGGGCCAGTTATAGCCTGGGGACTCCTTTTGTCAGAGCCGTGTTAGTTTAAACGGGGAGCACTCGTGAAGGTACGTTGACTTGACTGCAGGCATTTCTCATTATTTAGATGAGGCCTATAACAGTCCTTGCTCCCTCACAGACAATTTGTTTCTGATGTCTTCACCCTAAACAAGTCTTTTCTTGAAATTTCAACATTGCACTAGACATTCATCTCTGTCGTGACTAGTTTACTTGTTATTAGATGTCAATGTTCAGGTTTGACCAATGATAACTGAATGTCAGGAGAAAGAGTGTGTTGTACAATGTTCTTAATATGTTTGCGTTTTAAAATTAGTGACATTTGTTCTATGATTTGATTTATTGCATCTATGCTGGATTTTGTTAGTTCTCTTTGTTGGCAAATTAATGCCTATATATGTAAAGTTTAAAAACATGCTTTAGTGACTTGCCGCCCAGTGGTTAGTTAGTTGCCTTTGTACCAAAGCGCTATAGGGCAAATTTTAGATCTCCATGTTCCCGGGTTTATTGCAGCAGTTAAAATCTCTATGGTTTTCATCCCAATAGTTTTCTTTATTGTAGGATTGTTCTTTAAAGAGTGGTCTTAGGTTTCCGTTTCTTTTCCCAACTGGTGCCATAGGGCTTGTTTGATTTAGTCTCTTTCGTCTGATCTAAGAACATGCCTAAATATTTTCATTGTTCTTATAATTTTGATACGGTTGTTTGGGGTTCTATCTCTCACTGTGTTGAAACAAAATCACTCCAATTTACTTTTAATAATTTTGAAATTTATTCCAAAGCTGTCCCGTTTCTTATCAATTTCTTTGTTGATTTCAACTTTCAACCGTGGTCAGTGAATCACCATGCCTAAACAGTTTAACTTTTGTACATATATCAGGTCTTGAGATTGCCAGATATTTGTTATTAGTGAGGATAGTGTATACAATACAAAGTTTATTTCTTTCATCGTGTCTCCCTTGTTTGGCACTTTACTTTTCCCAAATATAAATGTTTAACTTTTCGTAAGTGATTCCTGGGGGCCCAAATTTGGGTGTAAAAATGAATTACTGTTACCTACCACGCATGTCGTAAGGCGATTAAAAAGGTTTGGCTGAAATGGATGCATAGGGAATGCTAACCCGAAAAAAAGCTCAGAAGCGTATGCACCAGGCCGTAGGCGCATAACCGGCAAATGACCTCCTTTAGGGGTAGGATAAATTCTACAGCGAATCTGCCTCAGAGTTTAGCCACGAGTAGAATGTCAGACCATCACGAGGGTGGCCAAAACTTACTACGGAAGGGTCAGCACAAGCGAAATAAAATCATACAGAACTGTCCATAGTATGCAGACTTTGGGAAGAAGAGGTGGCCCCTTACACTGGGGCCAAAACAAACTGTATATCATCTGCTGATAATCTAGGAGGCGGGTGCCTTTTTTAGAAAATCCAAATCCCAATCTAGTGAGAATGCAGAAGAAGAAAATTGCATGACTGGTTTACATCCAGTCTTCTTATTTCTAATTTTGTCTCTTATTGCAACACCTGCAGCTTTCTAAGGCACCCCATCTCTGTCATTATGATTTTCTGTCAATAAAACTGTCCCAGTACCTGGCTAGCTTTTTTTGCAACGTTCATTTCCTCTATCGATATTTCCATCTGCTGTGAAAATTGCTCCTAAGTATTTGGTCTCAATTGTTTGTTTTATTTCTACGTTCTGGAGTTTTATTGTAAGGTTTTCTGGTTGTCTACTTTTTGCCATTGTCTCTATTATATTTATTTTCATGTTGATTCTTTGATGTTAAATAAAATTTTGCAGCGTAATTTCAATAATTTCTCTGTTTTTGTTTCTTACGCCTGTATGGTGTCGGGTCTAAGAAAAGAATAGTATCACTCCCAATGCATGTTAAAGAAAGCGATGATGTAGGCCCAGAGGATCTACCTAGAAATAAAAGCAGCAGAAATCAGATGTGTTGCCTACTTGTAGGTGCAAACTGGGCCCAAAGTACAATCACTCTTTGGCCTAGATCCTACAGAGCACAAGAGTGAAACAAGTATCGATGTGAGCGTTCGAAGAATAAGAATCACATATAAATGCAAAAAAAAAAAATAAACATTTGCTGATAAGTCAGAAAATAAAAAAATATCATTTTAATTTTGAGTCATGAAAAATCTCACACGTAGTTCAATATAATTCTTCCTGTTCTTTCAGTATCCCAGCTTGTCATTAGACTTGTTTTCCCATCTCCCGATTGTTCTAAATATAATTAAATTTTACATCTCACCACATCCAGCAATATCAGTTAAAATGGCTTGGGAAAAAAGTATCATAATTATTCACAAGGTAAAATAGTCTGGAGAGAAAAGTAAAAGCCATGATTCCCGGAAGATGAAGGCTGGACTATCAAGATGACAGTGGCACAAATTTTAAAATAATCTTGAACAGACGTTACAGAAGGCGGAAACTTTGGAGACAAGTTTTTTAGGTAAAATGTGATCGAGCAACATTCTGTAAGGGGCATGTTACATTGAACAAATGTTCTTTGGGCGCTCCATATCGACCACTTGTTAAACCATCTTTGGATCTGTGTGATCCGAGCCTAGGTGATTGTATGTTGTGCCAGTTATGCACCTACAAGTACGCATCCAATTTCTTGCGCTTTTTTTTAGGGTAGCTTCTGGGCCTCTACCCCAGTCACCTCTTCGACATGCTTAGGTCACAGTGTTACTATTCTTTTGTCTCCCTCAGGCCTAAGCCATGGATAAAACACAATATTATTATATTTCTCATCCCTTATAAGGTATAGAGTCTCAAGTAATTCTCCGCCGCTCTGTCCCGGACAACTCAATCTTTTCTTGGATTGAGTTAGATATCTCTTGCCTCTCAGTAAAGATCGTTTAGGGTTTTCCCGTTCTTTCTTTCTTGAACCCCTTTTCCTTCCACTTCAATGCCTGCTTTGGGGTAAAAAAATCGCACTCTATAAACCATACGATTTGTGTATATAACTGCCTATCAATCTATCACTCTTGTGTTTTATTTATGTTCAGACCGGCAGTATTGGTTAAAAGGTTTAAAATCGTTGACTTCATTGCACCCGGTTTTTACCCCATACGCAGGGCCTCTCACTGAAATGGCATGCCACCTGCCTGGTAGCACAAAGCACCCAACTCCGTAGGGTCCACCAACAACACTAGGGTCTCTGGAAAATTTGCACTCGTGAATAGAATGGCCCGTCTGGACTCAGACCACAACCTTGATTCCAAGGCAAAGGCTAATTAGACCCCCCATAATTATGACTATGGAATCTTGCTTTACTCAGTCTACCATGTCTTTGATTTGTCCTCCATGCTTATACAGGGTCTGTTTGTCAACAGTAAAAAAAAAATAGAAGCGAGGTAATTTGACAACAGTAGAAGATCTACAAGATGTGTTCCCGGGGTTGTTACCATCCAGGAGAGTTGGGATCAAGTCTTCCTTAGGAAGGGTGAAAAGCACAAATTAGTAGTCTGCTGATGAACCCACAAGCCAACCCCATCTTCTAGTGATATAGAAATTTGACTAGGGGCAAAGGCTAACAGGATAGCCTAATTTTGACAGGCTAGCCTATTTGGGACTGTGTGTGTGGGAGGGAAAAGGGTATTTCTACATGGGAGGAAACCTGAATAAAAAGCATAAAAAACCGGATTGCTGCCTACTGGACAAAACTCATGCTGTTGTACAAATCAATAAGACTACAAAGGGTGGTTTAACAAGTGATTGAGTGACGGAACACAGAAAAGACAGCAGACAAATTTTTTTATAATGTTTTGGACAAAAAATCAACCTGCATGTGTACTGTACTTGTGTTGTATATATCCCTTAGTTAATTTCAAAAAATCATTTTAATGTATGGTAGCATACATGCTTCTGAGACAGTTACTCAAATATCACTATCAAAAACTATATTTATTTTATTAATGATTAAACTCCTTACCTATATTTGAAAATAGTTTCTACACCTAAGCGCTACCTTTACTCAGAGGAAAGCAGAAAGGAAAGATTGGACAGTTGGACAAAATATTTGGGAAAACAGTGAATATATAAAGCAGTGAAATGCTTCTTCTTTGACGTCCAATCAACCACCTGTTAACCACTTTATGATTTGTATGTGATCTGAGCATAAGAAACGATTGTACATTGTCCAGTTATGCACCTCAAGTAGGCCTGCATTCTGATTTCTGCTCCTTTTTATTTCTAGGTGCTTTCGGTCTATTCTCAGTGCCTCTTACGAGATGTCTTGTAGGTCTAGTGTTACTATTCTTTGTCCCTTGTGAGCCAGGCAACACATGGATGCAATGAAATCTTCAGAAAAGAAGGATATAGAAAGGGAAAGTCAACTAAGCAGGACACAATGATCATGAAGCCACAAACCTTTTGGAGGTAACACATCGCATAATTTGGATCTGAAATAGTATCAAAATTTGGATTTGTTATATCTTTCCTTTCTTAGATGGATCTTTTTATCTAGTGTACCTGAAATAGATAAACATGTCATATCAATTTATAATACTATTACTTAGCGTCGATTAAGAACAGGGAGATTGCATGATTATAAGTGCAAGGATAACACTGTGTAAATAAGATAAATACAAGACAGATCAATGGGGCCTTATAGGGTCATCATCAAATTTTGTCTCTGGTGCTTGCTATCATCTCAAATGCTGGCGCTCTTCTGTGCCATGAAATCAGGATATCCAAAATTTTCTCTCTCTGTCTCATCTCCCCTTTATTTTATCGGTTGTCAAATGTGTCCAAAACCTCCCTTCTCATTACATGCCCAAAATGATGATTGCCTCCTTCCTATATTGATATAAGCTTTCCTGTGTCTGGGCATCATTCAACACTTTGACATTCGCCATTTTAGCAGCCCATGGGACTCTTTCTCATCATTCTTCTGTAAAACCAAATCTCTGTGGCCTCCAGAGATTTTTCTATATGTTTGTTTACTGTCCATGACTTATATGGGTAACAAACAGAAAAACATACAAAAACAAGTTAAGTGATTAAATTATTTGAGAAATGAACAATGGCAAAACATGTAAAAACAAATACTGTAGTTTATCAAAGTACAAAACAATATCAGCGACATTTGACCAAAAGACCCGAAGAAATTCAGACTTCTTCGGCAGACAGCTATACAGTCAGACAATAAATCCTAAACTTAAAATATGTGACTAAAAATAAAAATTGTGAAAGACTAGAAATGGAAAAAGATAAAACAATGATAATCAAAATATACATATGTTATGGGCATGAGAAGAGACAGTATTGTTTCGTGTTTTGCCATTTGCTACATGGTTTTACTGCAGTCTTCCTTATATCGAGGCGAACAGTATAAGTAAAAGATGAGAAGTTATACACATTTAATGGGTTCGAAAAGTTGTCACATTTGGAAAGTCAACCAATTGCTAATAAGTTTCAACTCAAAATGATGAATACTTTTCAAACCTGAGAAAGAAATGAAAAATGGATAAGTCATCGATAATGTAAAATATAGTCATGCGGTCAGAAAAAAAACCCCATACAACCGGTATCAAAGTATGATATCAATATTGTTCCAGTGCTTGGCAATATAAGTAACTAGTGTGCTTTTCATACTGTATGGTATAGTGGGAAATACAATGTTAGGTAGAGTATTTTTCTCTGACCAATGGTACACTTTAAGTGACATTGAGATATGGACAAACAACTGTCGGTATCAAATGACCCCCAAGGGAGGAGACACAAAATGTGGGACTAGCATTACAGTCAATCACATCAATGTGGAGATGCCTCTTAATTTTGTTTGGTTAGATGAAATATTAGGTTGAGAAATATAGCCATTATGCCACTGCTGTTATCTGGCACTGTTTTACCTGATGGTACTCAGATTGGACCTATCTTTTCTACTCATGAGACTAAACAAAAATATATATTACAAAGGTAGGAATACGTGTAGAAACTTTCTTAAACTACAGCATTTGAAAGATGGTATGAAGATTTGAACTTGTTTCCCTGTTTTCTTCTGCTGGCTGTGCATTTGGAAGTGAAGGTCCTTTAATGGCATTTGAAGCAATTGATGGAGGTGCAAGCTTCTTTTGTATTTTCTTGTTGGGTGGAGGTTTTACAGACTTTTGTTGCTTATCTTTAGTTTCATCTTCCTTATCTTCATCTTCTTCCTCATCTTCTTCTTCTTCCTCCTCTTGTTCCTCATAATTATCAGGCTTCATTTGAACTGGTGCATCCTGAGGACAACATTTGATCATAAATTATACTGTATATATTTAAAAGAGTTGAACAGATTAAATGTGAAGATCTGTCATGATTACAAATCCTACAAGATCTAAATGTTGAGCGACACAGGCTCATAAACAATAACATGTCTTGGAAACTGTGATATTTTGGTCACATTCAACATTACAACTGTTTAGAGGGGTAGTAATCTTCTTGCGTTCTCCACTATGAATTCAGGCGTAGTCAGGTATGGTGACCGTATTTTTGTGAGAAGGCCTGCTTTCCTTTTTATCAGTTTTCCCCACCATACTTCTCCGACTTCAGAGGTAGAGAGTAGCAATGAAGGCATGGTTTCTGGAAGGTGAAGTAGAGATGATTAAGAAATGGTTGCCACAGAACATTAAAGAATCTTCAAACATAGCAACTGAGGAGACAGGAGAAATGTCTAGGTTTGAGACTTTCAGGTAGGCTGTGATGAGAACAACATTCTGTGTAGGACCTGCTACATGTAGAGTCAATTACAATGATTAAGATTCACTAGGGAGATTATTCTGAGCAAACACATCAACACTTAGCTCATGTCAGATGATTTGCTGTGCGTCCCACCCATATGAGCAGAACTGGGAAGCTCGGCAGAGGCAAACCAGTGCAAGAGCGGCAGAGTTGCAGCGGTGTCGTCCCACCAAGTATGCAGAACTGGAAAGCCAGCGAGGCTAACCAGTGCAAGCACGGCAGTGTTGCAGCGGTGTGCGTCCCACCCAAGTATGCAGAACTGGAAAGCCCAGCAGAGGCTAACCAGTGCAAGCGCGCAGCGTTCAGAGTGTGTGTCCCACCCAAATGTGCAAACAACTGGAATGCCCAGCAGAGGTAAGCCCAGTGCGCGTTCCCGCTCGCAGGGAACTACTGCTGCCTTGTAGATTGATTGGGGACAATCAAAGGCTAGTGGAGCAAACCGTAAACAAACCTGAGCAGGCGACAATCAAGGTGTTCATTAAAACAACCGGTTTGCTGGGAAGAGGGCCATAAGCCGGAGAGAGCGCTCTAGGGTTTTGCCCTGAAAAATAGCAACCCACTGCCTTGTGGTCTGGCTGAGGACAGTCAAGGCTGCGGCTTAATCCCACACAATAGCTGGCTGAAATCAGACACCCACCCAAGGATAAGCAACTGTGCTCAAATAGGTGCGAAGGTTGGTGCATGTACATTACGTTCTGATGTTTATATATCACAAAGAGAATGATTAAAACAGGTCTAGAATGATTGAAGAAAAAATGATTTGCTGAAACAAATGGTGACAAATACATGTGATATGGAACTCCTACAGTGGTAGTATATTTCTCATAATTGATATCTTCTTCATGTCATAGTTGACACATAAGACATTCAAGCGATCCTGCAGTCATCAATAGCGAAGTCGATAACACTGTCCCTAGTGAACATGCGTGTGCAAATTTCAGGGTTTGAGTACTGCTTGTGACTAAAAAAAAATTCTGATAAGCACACTATGCGGTTGTACTAAGATAGGAGATATCCTCCAGGCACTAAGCACTGATCATTGAAAAGCTAAAGAAATAGGACATTCTTCAATCGCCCCACGACCACTCGTTTGAAAAGACATTGCAATTGATATTAAATCTACACAGAGCTTTAAGAAGTTTGGAAGTGCACATAGTACAAGCAGAACTGAACATAAAGGGACTGAGTCAGGAGTGTGTTTAACCAACAAGAAGAACCACCAGCATGCATACCCTTGGACTCCCTGGGGAAGAGTGAGCACCTACAGGTCTGCCAGGAGTGCTATGATGTCAGTTTAGTAACCAATAACAAAGGCGCAATAGGAGAGGCAAGTGGGGCCTCACAACAACCATAAAGTGGTTTGACAGTGGGGATGTGGCGGTTGCAGAGGCGGCGGAGTGGTTACCGCCTCTGGCTGCCCCGTGTTTCCATGCTCGGTGACTCCATGGGCATGTTCTGTAATGTCGAATCGGGAATGGTGAGACGCAACTGGGTGGAGGTACTGGTACAGACAATGATCACGAAAATCACCTTCATTTTGTACCTGGGCGAGGCAGGGTTAGGGGTAATGAAACGAGCTGATAGATTGGCTGGCTTGGCTGCAATATCAGAGGGGCTGCCATGGATCGAAATGGCATTCTTCACACATTCAGAGAGCCTTTCCGTGCAGATGAGTTTCAGGGCTGTGAATCCTGCTCGCTGGCCGGATTGAGAGAGATGGGTGTCGATATTGGTGCAGCCGAGGGCGACATGCTAGATGTGCAGGGGATTGATTGATCAACATCGAACTGGTGTGTTGGGCCTCTGGATGCTGCTGGATTTGCTGAGGCGAAGATCGGAGCACCTATGGACATGTCCCGAGTGCATTGATGATAGTCCTCATATAACTGATAATTGAAAGGTGCATACATCACAGCTATGTCACAAAACTAAAGCTCGTACGAGCAATATCACATAGAAGAAGCAATACAGAATTCGAGTTGTTAGTCTAAACACACTGAACTGCATGCTTGGGTGATCGGAGCAATTATGGATATGTCCAATATGTGATGAAGATGATCCGCAAATGAATAATGAAGAGAAATCTATACTTGAGCGAATGTAGAAGAACTTGTAAGTTTTTTGTACCCATTTACATTACTAGTACAGCTTGGCTGAGAATACAGCTCCCTAAATCGTGTTAAGTCTTGAATTAACAACAATAATAAACCTTCAGCTCCCCCTGGGGTTCAGGTTCTCAACAAACATTCAGCATTCATTTCTGTCCTGTTACATCCTTTCCAAGTCTTACCATGTCTTCATAGTCACCCTAATATCATTTCCCGCTCTTTTCTTCATGAGTTTCTTCTTCTTCGTTCGTTTTTCGACCAATTTTAATCACTCTTTGGATATGTTTGATCTTTTAACAACGTGCATACGTTTGCACATTGGTTTTGTAGGCCCTAAACGCATAGACTTGTATATGTTTAGGACATGTGCATCCGATTTCAGCCAAACCTCCTTTGTCGCCTCTTACGACATGCGTGGCAGATAACAGTGGTTCTATTCTTTACATCCAAAATTTGGGCCCGGGTAACCACTCGGGCGCTTCATGAGTTTCAACTTGGACTCCTTTCTTACTTTCCCAAAGTTACGTCAAGTGCCTCCTAGTAGGATCCTCCTCTGACTTTCTTGGAGGTTTTTCTTCTTCTTGCGACCGCTATTAGGATGATTATACCATCAGATGTGTTCTTATCATGAAGTCAATTGTTGTCTGGAGCTATTCTCTGTTGCAGTGTAGTTTTGAATATAACGATTTTAAGTGAAGCTCAGTAGGTCAATCAACAGCACAAGTTCGATCGGATGGCATAATCATCACATATAAGTGCTAGATGTGTGATACTATTGTTTCTGGTGCGCCTACTGGCTTAGTATCACCGACTTCAGCATGGTGATTGGTAATATTTTCTTTTAGCTGCTCTTTCCATATTTACTGAGCTTTGATGTAGATTATTCTACATTGTGAGCTAGTCCACCTCACATCCAGCCCTTTCTTAGTTGCCTCTTACAGCATGCATGGTAGGTTGTTATTTTTTGTTCCCCTTTCAGCCCACTTCACAGGTGAATTGAAATCTCCAATTAAAAAACATATTAATCACCTCAAATGTTATTTTTTTTTAAAAATGAAGGCAGCAACATGATTTTAGAGAGCAGGCGTTTTGAATGCGCCTGTCTTAAACGTGTATGAGTCTATGAGCGAGGTGCAGCGTTTAGTCATTCTTAACAAACCAAACATAACACAAAAAGTGACTAAATTGGCTGATACAAATGAACGCAAACAAACAGAAAGCTGGCTGCAGTCTTAGTTTACAGGCCGAGCCAGCTGAAGATAAGTATCAAATTGACAACTCACAATTCAAACCCTTCCCCCAAATTATATTAAGGTAGTTCCAGTTGAGAGGATTTAATTAAGCACAAAAATGGGGCTCACCTTTTTGACTGTTGTAGATTTTTTGCTGTTTTTTGTTGAGCATGAAGCTTTCTTGATAAGGAATCAGCTGTTGTGTGGGGCAGGACTATTGGATGTTATGCTGGTGAAAGATGAGAAACTCAAATAAGAAGCACTTTCTCTCAATACAAACAGGGGAAATATGTTTTTTTAAAGCAGACTGTCAAGTTTTAACAATTGTACTGACTGTAGTATACAGCAATGGTGTAGTTTATTTTCTAGCAATCGAAAATTCCTCCCACCTCTCATACAAAAAAACCATTTATTTTCAGATTTAGAAATGGATACAACAGGCTGAGAAGTCATATGTATAGAGGGTTTGTATGGCAAAGTGGTTAAGCAGTTTGCCTTGCGTTCTGATGATCCAGGTTAGAATCTGAACTGTGTCATTCAGTTCAATAGTGATTTTTCCTGAAATCCCTTGGATTGTTGCGGGCTAGGGAGTCTGTGCAATGCTGCGCCCAATGAAAGAGAAACTGAGGCATTTGAGGGAATTTGTGCAATGAAGAGTCAATCCTTGCCTTTAGACTTCCCATTTATGTACAGAAAGATTAAAATTGGTGAGACAAGACTTGTGGCCCGAGATACATACTTCATGCATGTCTGTTTTACAGAGACAAACATGGTACATGGCAATCACTACTTCTGAGCCTTGGAGACTGGCAAACAGCATAACCACACATTAAATTTAAATTTAATCATGAACTAAATAACAAATACAATAAGTGTTACCTTGGTTTAAGGGAGGCAATGATGCAGGTTTGGCTATGTTGACAAGTTTTCTGAGCTTCTGTTCCTCCACCTCAGTTAGAAGTCCCCTTTTAACTAATACGTTCTTTGTGTCCATAGCTCCTGCCTAATGGACACCATGTATCACGTTCATCCATTTCTTCAGATGCTCTAGCTTCGCTTCTATTAAAATATAATGTGATCAGAAGATGTTAGAACTATCTGTCCAAACTAAGTATATCACATTTTGTGTCTGCCAGAAAAATGTATATCTTTTCATAAAGAATATTTGTATATATTGTCCATCATCAAGTCACATATTCTGTCATCAGTTATCTGAGGACTATCATCATAGCTTTCCCGGACATGTTCATAGGTACTCGAACTCTGCCTTAAATACAGAGCAGCTTCCAGCGGTGTAGATTCAATGTTGATTAATCAATCTTTTTCATATTTGTGTTCTTTTGGGAATGAACCAATATCAACACCATCTCTCCATCTGGTCTGCATGAAAATGGTAGGCTAATTCAGATTTCTTGCCTCCAAAGAGCTCGCCATTGGGGTACACTTTACCTCAGAAGGTGTCAAAAGGCACATAAATTTACTAACATTGGACTGAAAACCAATTGTTTAAAGTGGTTAAAGGGCAACAAAGTGGTTAAGCAATTGCCAAGATGGGGGACATTTTTCAATAAATTTATGTAAGTAAATCAAGAATTGTGGCGTCTGTGACAGGACTCGATCACACCTATGCCCCTGGTTCAAACCCCGAGGCAGTGGTTTAGAAGCAAATTTGTTCGCCTGGAATTTTTAGGAATGGTAAAAATGGGACCTAACCATTCAGAAAGAAAGGCAAACTACTAGTGTATAAGTGGTCCCTAAAAAATCAATGACTTGTTTATTGTGGTTGATGGTGAAGTCCTGTAAAGGATATGCCACCATTTTCCTAATATAAACACAAAGTAAGTAAGTAATGTAGGATATGTCACCTTTTTCCCTAATATAAACACAAGTAAGTAAGTAATGTAGGATATGCCACCATTTTCCTAATATAAACACAAAGTAAGTAAGTAATGTAAGAAAATCCACCATTTCAATATAAACACAAAGTAAGTAAGTAATGTAGGATATGCCACCATTTTCATAATATAAACACAAAGTAAGTAAGTAATGTGGATATACATTTTCCTAATATAAACACAAGTAAGTAAGTAATGTAGGATATGCCACCATTTTTCCTAATATAACACAAAGTAAGTAAGTAATGTAGGATATCACCATTTTCATAATATAAACACAAAGTAAGTAAGTAATGTAGGATATGCCACCATTTTCATAATATAAACACAAAGTAAGTAAGTAATGTAGGATATGCCACCATTTTCCTAATATAAACACAAAGTAAGTAAGTAATGTAGGATATGCCACCATTTTCATAATATAAACACAAAGTAAGTAATGTAGGATATGCCACCATTTTCATAATATAAACACAAAGTAAGTAAGTAATGTAGGATATGCCACCATTTTCCTAATATAAACACAAAGTAAGAAAATAATTAGGATTCACCATTTTCATAATATAAACACAAAGAAGTAAGTAATGTAGCAATGAATGAAAAGCATGTTTCACAAAATATATTGTTCTTCTTCTTCAAATGCTTCATATGATCACTTGCCCAACCACTCTGTGTGATTTGTATGTGATCTGAGCCCAAAACGATTGTCGTTGTGCGTTATGTACAGCACATTCTATTTCTGTACTGCTTTTAGTTACTAGGGTAGCATCCTAGGGCCTCCCATCAGTTGCTTCTTACGACTGCATTGTAGATCATGGTACTATTCTTTGCTTCCCATGTGGGCCCTGGCTCCACACAGGCGTTACAAAATATGAAATTGTCCCCCATAAAATTTACTCCATCGTTTACAAATATATAAATTCACTAAAATGAATGTAATTTTGCTGTTATGGCCCCAAATGATTTACTTCTTCTCAGATAAGATTGTCAACAGATATGAAGAAAAATAATGTGTTAGCAGAGATGACAAAGTATAGTGATATTTAGAAAATCGTGATACCTTCTTTAGCTTTCTGCAGTTTGGCTTCAATTTCTTGAATTTGTTTTGCTACTGTGTTGTATTTATCAAGCTAAATGACGAAATAAACAAATACTTTCAGGTTAGATTCAAATTGAAAAAAATAAATATAGGATAAATTAAGTTTAAGAATATCTCTCTCTCTCTTTTTGCCTTTTTCCCGGGTTGGGCATGGGCCCCTCAACCAACTCATCCCAAAGTCTTCCTATCTCTAGCTATCTCCTGCAGCTCCCTCCAGCTCTTCTTTATATTGTTGATCTCTGCCTCCAAACCCTGTCTCCATGTATTTCTCGGCCCCCCCTTCTTTGCTGTCCCTGCGGGTTCCAGGCAAGGACCCTTCTTGTTATATTCCCTCCGGTTTTTAAAGTGTGTCTATCCAGCGAGCGTCTTTTTTTAACCTGTTGTTCACTGGAATCTGTCTTGTTCTCTCCCAAGTTCCTCATTTGCCCCTATCATACCATCTTATTCCCTCTATTCTCGAGACACCAGTTGATGAATGTTTGCAATTTATCGCTATTGTTTTAGTTGTTCTCCATGTTTCTAATACAGTAGAACCTTTAACATTAGAGTTAAATATCCAATTTGTTCTAGATTTGATTTCTTTGGACTTCCAAATGTTTCCCAGTGCATGAAAGCCCCCTTGCCTTCTGTATTCTTTTTTTAACATCTCTATCTGTTCCACCCTCTTTGTCTCGTTGCTGCCCAAATATGTGTATGATTCTACCTCTTGAAGTGGTTTTCCCCCCAGGAGATCGAGTTGTCGTTGCTTGGTTAATTCTCAATATCTTTGTCTTTCCCTTATGAATGTTCAGCCCTAGTTGCTGGGACCTTTGATTCAATGTTTAAACATCCTGCATCTGATTTTGTGTATGTGACAGAAGGGCTATATCATCAGCAAAGTCCAGATCATCTAGTTGCTCTGTCAGAGTCCATTGGTTTCCATTTCTGGTGTTAGTTACTGTGGTCTTCATAATCAGTCTATTGTCAGTAAGAACAACAAAGGTGATAGAAGACATCCCGGACGCACTCCTGTTTCTTTTCCCGAAAGTATCTGTTGGGTTTACCTTCATGAAGAACTCTACTTTTTTCATATCTGTATATTTGCTTTTATTAGGTTAATAATTTTCTGTGGATTCCAAATGCCTCATTAATTTCCAAGGGTTTCCCTATCAATACTGTCAAAAGCCTTCTCATAATCAACAAATCCGATATAAGTGGGGATTTCCATTCAATACTTTGCTCTATTATTATCCGTAATGTGGCTATCTGGTCAGCACAGGATCTTTGGTGGAAGCCTCCTGTTCATCTCTTAGCTTTATATCGATGGTATCTCTCAGTCTCTCCAGGATGACTCTGCTTAGTATTTTCCCAGGTACTGACAACACATTATTCCCTATAGTTTTCACACTTCTGAAAGGGCCCTTTCTTTGGTAGCTTACAGGGATCCTTCTCTCCCGTTTGCTGGTATTTCTTGTCTCCCAGATTCTGCTAAATAATTTATACAGTATTTCTGTGGATTTGTTTATGTTGGCTTTAACCGCCTCTGTGGGAAAACCATCTGGACCAACCGCTTTTCCATCTTTAAAAGTTTAATGGCTTTACTAATCTCCTCCTTGGATGGTTTCTCCAATTGATGTCCAAGTCAATTTCTGCCCGGGTTTGGGTATCTGGGGGTTTGTAGGTGCTGGTCTGTTCAGGAGTTCCTGAAGTATTCCATCCATCTTTCCATTTGGTCTCTAACATTAGTGATAGTTTCCCACTACTATTTTTGATCAACCCATTTGATGGTCTGTATTTTCCTGCTAGCTTTCTAGTGATATTGTAAAGATCCTAAAGGGTTTTTTTTTTCTCAGCTACCTCTGCTTCTCTTGCTAGATCTTCTACGATTGTCTTTTATCTAACTTTATTTGTTTCTTCACTTTCTTTCTAGCTTCTGTGTACTTTTCCTGGGCTGTGGCTTTGGCAGTTCTAGTTTTGCTATTATTTAAATCTGCTTTCCTCTTTTTCCTTTCTTCTTTTCTTGAAGTTTCTGGAGTTATCCATGCCTTATGATTCGCTCCTTCTTTCCTAATACCTCTGTGCATGTTTCATTCCCAAAAATTTTTTGGGTTGCTGCCAGCATTCTTCGCACTCACCTCATCTTCTAATTCCGCAACACCTCATACTTATTAGAGACTGTGACCTGAACTGTTCCTTTGTTTCTTGACTTCGGTATCCTACATTATATTGGTGTCTATGTTCATGGGGTGTTATGTATCGCTTAAGCTTCAGTTTAATTTTACTTATCAGCAAATGGTGATCCGAATCTACATCTGCCCCCTTAGGACCCTTACATCTTGTAGAGATGACCTGAATTTCTTGTTTATGCATATGTGGTCAATTTGATTTTCTGTTCTGTGATCTGGTGATACCAGGTTGCTTATGTATTCTTTTTTGTGGAAAGACACTTCACCTATGCGATTGATTGCCTGCACAGAAATTAGTGAATAGTTCTCCATTTTCGTTCATTATTCCTAGTCCGTGTTTCCCATGATCTCCTCGTAGCCTATGTTGTCCGAACCTATTTGGCATTGAGGTCCCATCAAATTTTGATGTTCCCATTTCTCTGATTACCTATAGTATTTTGAAATTTTATGTAAAATTCCTCTTTTACTTTTTCCTCTTTATCATTGGTAGGTGCATAACACTGGTTCACATTCAAGAATACTTTCTTTTTGGTGGTTCTGAATGTTGCGGGTTATCCTAGGACTCACTGCTTCCCACTTTATTAGTGCAGTCTCCGCTTATTTAGATAGCATTAAAGCCACTCCTTCACTATGGGGGGGGCATTTTCTTCCATATGGCCTGAGAACAGCATTGTTTCTCCTGTGTTTAGCCGTTGTTTGCCTGCACCATTCCACCTAGTTCCTAATCCCAAGATGCCAATCCGTGAAATTTCATCTCATTTACAACCTGTGCTGTCTTTCCCATTTGATCATACTTCTAACATTCAGGGGCCAATTCTGGAGCTTTCCTAGGTGAAAAGGGAAGATAATTTTGTGTAGACTCTATGCTTTCTCTGCATCGCTTCATACCTCTTCTGAAACTTCTTTCCTCTTGCTGGGACGTTTTTTTTTTATTTTTATGTGACTTGTTCATGGTTGGTTGGATTTTGTGGCTAAAATTTTCTACTGGATAGGTAGCCAGCCTCGTAAACCACCTTAGTCGCCTCTTACGACATGCCTTGAGGTCGAGGTCTACTCTTTTCCTATGCGGGCCCCGCACACAGGCGTTTAAGAATATAGTGAACAAGAATTTTTTAACAAACAATATAAAAAAGGGGAAAATTATTAAATATGTTTGTTCTAGCATTAATGACAGCAGATGTAATCAGTTATATGAGGACAATCATCATAGCACTCCAGACACATCCATGGTGACCAATCTCCACCTCAACAAATCAGCAGCATCCAGGGCCAACACCTAGATTAATGTTGATTAATAATCAATCTCTTTTCATATTTGGTATTTGTTCTTTTGGGCTGCACAATATCAACATCCATCACTCTCAATGAAAAGTAATTCTTATATATCTCAACAACTATGCTGGTGTTTCACTTGTATGAAGCATATTCACAAAGATAATGGATCTTGTGTCTGGGGACAGCTATGATAATCTTACAATGACTTCTAGATTTAGTTCAGCAAAATGTTAGATTTGTGAGTTGATGCAAACGATATCTGTCCTGATTAAGTGTTATACACTAATCGAAAACATTCTCAGAATACGGTTCAGTGTTCACAAAAATTCAAAAATGTAATATTTAATATATCCCAAAAGCATGTTAATTTTAGATATGACAATTGCTCACTTAGAGTGAAAATAGAATTCATTACATTCAGAGCAGTGGGATTGAAATTGTGTTTGGCTGCCATTTTTTTTGTTTCCATGGGAACGTGTTGACATATTTTAAAACAAACTTTTCTACTCTTCTAAGTCATAATATCTCAAAAATTTTAATACAAATTCTACAAAAAAGTTTCAAAAAGTTACAAAATTGTAATACAAATTGTACAAAAAAAATTTCAAAAAGTTACAAAATTGTAATACAAATTTTAAAGAAAGTTTCCCGACCAGAGCCCCTTAAGTTCAGGAAGGGAAAAGTTGCACTAATGCAATAACGTCATTACCATTTACACTGTCTACTATCAGGTGCTTAATTAGAAAAACTTACCAGGGATTCATAAGTTTCAGGCTGAGACTTTCCAGCATTTTTCATCCTGATAAACCTTTTCTTTTCTATGGTCCCTGTCCTATCTAGAAACGTGTCTTCATCGCTGTCATAATAGTCATCGTCCTCCCATTTCTTTTGTTTCCGTTTGCGACTCTCTGCAAATAAATGTATCCAACATTCACTTCCATACAACTAATTTAATAATGTGACCAACAAATATGAAATAATAACAACTTCAAGCAGGGAAGTAAACTGGTAATAAACTATAATAAAAAAATAACCAGTTTTCATACCATGAGTATATTGGAAATACAGTGTTGGGCTAGTATTTTCTGTGACTAAATGTATACGATGGGGATGTGGTCAACATCAAGTTGGCCTCCTTTACTTCTTAACTATTTCTGGTATCCACTTAAGGCTGGGTCAACTTGAAAGCTGTTACGGTTGGAAAAAACCTCACTCAAACAGTGGAATTTGATTATCAGATTAGTTGACTACGCACCTATGAAACAAGTGCAATTACTATGTTAATGCAGCTGTCAATAAAAGACAATACTGTGTCATATCCAAGTGCCAGAACAGTATCTGTCTTATTTCTATCCAAACATCTAGAGAAGCAAATCTTTACAAAAAAACCTGATATACTACTGACTTATTCCTTCACAGTAGCTAAGCTGCTAGAATCCTATACTTAGATATTGAAAATCTACAATGTCCAGATCATGGTATGAGACTGGACCAAACAGAAAGAGCCCAATTACTGTTTGATCAGCAACAAGACAAGACAATTCAGGCGACAATTGAGTTGAGTTGTTAGTTAAATTGCAGTAATAAGTTTGAAGCAAGAGATATCCCTCTTGCTTCGGATGAAAGGAGAGAAATCATTCAGGTAACTGGTTTCATAAACATAGGAAATCAAACCCGAAAGGAAGTCTCCATCTGTTATCAGATGTTGGAATCGCCTGAGTGGTTACGGGGCCCAAATTTGGGGTGTAAAGAATAGAACCACTGTTACCTGCCACGCATGTCATAAGAGGCGACTAAGGAGTTTGGCTGAAATCGGATGCACATGTCCTAAATGTGTAGAATTCTATGCGTTTAGGGGCCTACCAAACCAATGTGCAACGTATGCACGTTCTTGGAAAGATCAAACATATCACAAAGAGTGATTAAAATTGAGTCGTAAGACGAATGCAAAGAAGAATATGTTGGAATTAAGAACATTATATCAATAGCAAATGAAGAGCCTTTAAAAACAAACAAACTGTGCACTATTGGAGACCATTATTAAAAGATGGAGAAGGACTGGTCCTTTGTGTCATATGTCAGTAGAGGCATTAGCTAGGACAGCTCTCGGATGGACAGCGGATGGGAAAGAGAAGGCCTTGGCATTCAAAGAAAATATGAAGAAGAACAGTGAGAACAGTTGGAAGAGTGTGGTCTGACAAGGGAAACAATTAATAAACTCCTGTTTGTTCGTTTGCTTGATAAAGGCCTTGTTGGTCGAAACGTTGCTGTATTTTGTCATTGTTTTGTAATTTGTAAAACTACAGTACTTTGTAATTACGTGTTTTGCCAATCAAATAGTTTTACTGCAGTTCCATATATATATACTGAATATTGAAACAATTAATAGAAAGGTAACAGAACAGCAACAAAGGAAATCTTTGATGGAAGCCGTATGTGTCAAAAGGGACAAGAAGAGGATATAGAACAAATAATGATAAATTACAATAAAGGTGAATGATATAAAATAATATTACCATGGGATGCGAAGCGAAGCATGCCAAGCTTGTCTAAAATTCTACATGCCTCTAATGCACATGCCACAACAGCATCTTTCCTCTTCCCAGTAACAACTGTCTCAGCTACCAGCTCTTCACCATTTGGTCCATCCACAGGGAGACTTTGAAATGCAGAGAAAAAAGATTGTCATGAAGTACTGAATTTATAAAATCTAATAACATGGAGGTGAGACAATGATACAATAGTTACGAATTATTGATTTAGCATCAAAGCACTTTGAATTTTGACTGCACAGGAAGTGTTAAAAAAGAAATTATGATATGAATTGGCAAAGCAACATCAGCTTTTAAAAGTCTAAATAAAATATGGAACTGCAAGTTATATAGTATTAAAACTAATTTACGAATTTTAAATTAAAAATTTGTTCAATCCTAACATATGCCAGCGAGAGTTGGAAAATGACTAAATATATAGAAAGCAAATTGAATGCATTTTGTCAGAGTGGTTATCGGGCCCAAATTTGGGGTGTAAAGAATAGAACCACTGTTACCTGCCAACATGTCGTAAGAGGCGACTAAGGAGGTTTGGCTGAAATCGGATGCATGTGTCCACTAGAGAATGCTAACCCGAAACAAATGCTTGCAGAAAACGGATGCACAGGCCGTAAGGCGCATAACATGGTGCAACAACCCTCACAATAAGGAATGGGATAACGGTTTCTACGGTCGTCAATCTGCCTCGGAGATTTAGCCAAGCAGTAAGAATGTCAGACCTACCATCACGAGGTGGCCAAAACTTACTGCTGGAAGACGTTGGCACAAACGGGAAGCTAGAAATCATAGGAATTATATCCTACAGAACTGTCCCCAGTATGCAGACTTGAGAAGAAAGAGGTGGCCCACTAACACTAGCGTCTAAGACAAACTGTATGGCGTGGCTGATAATCTGAGGCAGACGGCTGCCTTTATTAGAGAATCGAAATTCCAATCTAGTGAAAATGCAGAAGAAGAATGCATTTGACAACTGTTATAAGAAAGAGAAGATGGGAGATATGTTGTACACACCTTGAGAAGAAATGATCAACGAATATCAAAGCAGGCATTGAAATAGGATGCAAAGGGTTCAAGAAAGAGAGGACGACCTAAGGAGACCTTGAAAGCAACTCTTGGAGAGAGGCAAGAAATATCGATCTCAGTTTCATGGAGGAGATTGAGCAAATTTGCCCAGGATAGAGAGGTATGAAGTAATTGATTGCAGGCCCTATGTAATGTATAAAGGTACAAGAGGTATTATTATTATCATAGCGCCCCAAGCAGACCCATAGGTGCTTAGTATCTCTCAACAGATGTCAAAGGGTTTCCATACTGAGGGTTTCTGTGGTCCGCTGGTTTAAACACATTTCTCCCTCAGTTCTACTTGTACATTTAATTCCAAAATCCTTAAAGCAGCGGATAGATTCAACAACAATTTTAATGCACTCATTTAACAGGCAGCTACCAATAGATTGCAGAACATCCCCCATACCTATTCCCAATGATCAATGCAAGCCTGTCTACCGTCTCATTGCAGCGAACATCCACATGTCCAGAATAGTATATCCACGTAAACCTCTGGAGGTGTACATTTTTATTAAGATACAATAGATACAAAGAACATTCACTATGTTGGTCTTCTTCTTCCTTTCTTTTCCCTAATCCGGTTTTGTGTGTGCTTCATAAAGAGATTTTCCTTGCCTGTGTTATTTCTGAGGTTCACCTTTTGCATGGACAGCCATTTGCTTTTTATCTACTGTATCAGGGTAGCATTGCTCTTTGAGGCGGACTGTTTGTTGGTAATCTGCTTATGTGGTCGAACTTTTTAATTTGTTGTTTCATGATGAAGTTCAGTGCCGATGTTGTACCCACTTTTTTCCTGTTGGTATGTGTGTATATACATATATATATGGGAATTTCAACTTTCAAGATATGAAATATATTTGTTTTTAAAGTATTGATTTTCAAATAAACTTTGACTCACTCTAATCTGCATTTATGCTTGCCCATAGCTACCTCTGTAAACTGATAGTCTGGCAAATCACATCCTGTAAATGGAAGAAAACTCATTAAAGCTTGAAGTAAACACAGCAAGTAGGTACACAGAAATGATAAATAAGAATTATTAAAAAGAACTGGGGAGAGGTTGCCATTAGCAGAGATTGATAAACGTGGTGCTAGTGCTGCATAAATTTCAGTGTTAGAGACCAGCGCTGACAAAAATTCTTGGCATACCCAGTTGGACTAGAAAACCCTGATCCTTTACTTGGGGATCTAAATTACAAGGTCCATCGACAGGTTCGATATGAGTGGATGTCATTTATCTGGTTTCTAACCTCCAGAAGCGGTATGGATTTACTGTCCTGAAAATGTGCATATTCTAAATAAAGAGAGACTAGACAGATGGGCATAAATATCAGTGATCGCAGAGAAGTTGGATAGGGGAGATGTTCTGTGGTATCTCGGTGACCATCAGTTGGATGAAGACGGACGAATAAGAAGTTGGATAAAATTGATAATGAATCTATCCAGCGATTTAAGGAGTTTAGCCACATTTTATCATAATATATTATTTTGCGTTGATATGAACGCCTGTGTGTTGTTGGGGCTTGCAAGGGAGCAAGAGTAGTAACACTACGACCTACAATGCATGCCATAAGAGGCGACTGAAGCAGGGCCTAGGAAGCTACCTAGTAACTAAAGAGCGTCTCAGAAATCGGATGTGCTGGCCTACTTGTAGGTGCATAATTTGACATCGCATACAATTGCTCTTACGCTCAGATCACATACAAATCACAAAGAGTGGTTTCACAAGTGGTCAATATGGAGTGTTCGAAGAAGAAGTTGATATAAAAGTTTAATTGTACATAAAATTAACACATCACATCAAGGAGACAACACTTAATCTGCTATGACAGTAGGTTTTTAGTTATGAACAGTCCAGAAATAAACAACACTCGATATCAATTTTGATCATGATTGATGCTGTTCAATGATTGAATATATGAACAAATTACACGTTAGCAAATTATATTTCATACAACCCAAAAATTGAACAACTAAAAACAGTATGGAATGAAACTGATAGGAAAACAAAGATAAGAATACTAAGACCAAAAATATTCTCAGTGGCAATGTATGTGTGTGAAGCATAGACATTAAACAAGGCAGCGGAAAAACATATATGTGCTTTTGAATAGAAATGTTACAGAAGAATTCTCCGCATTCAGATAGAACTCAAAATCAAAGAAAACTGGCTGATGCTGCAAACAAGAATGAGAAAATTGAGTACTGTGGGCATATAAAGAGACACAAAGGGTTAAAGAAGGCCAATATGGAAGAGGCATCCCGAAAAAGAGAGGACCACAGAAAAGATGGATTCAGAATGTAACTGATGATCTGAGCATGACAGCTGCAGAGGCGGGACATCTGGCCTATGAGAGAGAAATTCTGAAGGACTGTTAGGGTGGCAAAGATCTGCTCAGGACAAGCTATTATGACAACCCAAAAACTATGTTAGGATAAAGAAAAATGAAATTGTGCTTATAAATTAGCTATATATGATAAAACAAATGGCAATAGTTTCTGATGTAACAGTAGTCCAATCAATATTACAATACAAAATTAGCATGGGTCAGCTCTGATGGCCTTTCTATGACCACTCAGATCTGATACTAAGCTGCAGTATAACACCAGATGTGATACATGACTGTAAAAATGTAGACACTTGGGAACTAAAAACAAATGTGATCATCAACAAATTGATTAACTTGTACCTTCTCGTTCATAAAATCCTTTCAAAGCTTTCTTTGGGTCATCAATATACAGACTCTCATTTTCTGGGACTAAAGAGGCATATGAGGTTTCTTCTTCAATTTCTTCTGCATCTTCATCTGTATTACAAAAACAGTTGAAAGAAAAACAACAATCATACATATGCAATTTGAGCGAAGTATTATATAAACTATAAATAATATTCATATCATGTCTGTTGATTCTGTAGTCTGATATAAGGAAAAGTGATGAGGTGGGAATGACCTAGAATGAACTATGCTGTTTGCTTCAGACATCTGGTTGGAGGAAATTTGCTGATGTCTTATTCTTCAAGGGGAGTTAAGAGACAAAGCAGATATCAGGGAACAACTAACAGGTTCACTACACCATGTCAAACATGCCAAATAAGGCAATTCAGAGTAATGAGGCTAGGAGCCTCAACATACGAAACGAGGCCGCTAACAAGCTGTTGACCATGTGTGTGAAATTCCAGGTTCAAGGCCACTTTTGGGCTAAAAATTGTTGGTGTGCACAGGAAACACTGATTCTTTACTTGGCGATCTAAATTACAAGTACCTCTGAAGTCTAAGTAAGGCGCGGCTGAATGTGGAGGGACTGTGGCGATAAGGAAAGTAAGCCTACATGAAAAAATCAGAAAGAGGCATATTCGGCACTATGACACCCAAATTTAAAGCGTGCAAACAATAAAAAGTCTGATAAAAGACTGAAAAAGAGAAACTTGTCATCAGTGTGATATCCACACTATCTCCCCGGTCCAGACAGCTCTCTTGAAAACATCTGGCTCCACTCCTTCCTGAATGTTATTGATAAAAGCTACATCTTGACAATAGATCAGACTGTTGCATGTCAATGTATTTGTTTGTCTGTCCTGATTTATTCCAATTTCTGTGATTTTTCAGACACACTCCTTCTTTACCAAGATGCAATATGTTTGGTTGTCATCCATTCCAGTTTAGTTTGTTTACAGGTCTTCTTTACTATGGCTAGAGTTTTAAGTGACCCACTTGTTTGATGTTACCATCATTGGACTATCGTGTTTTCATTAGCTTTCACAGTGGGAAATGGACAACACTGGTGCTGTGTTGTCTGTTTCCCCACTATGAAAGCATTGCTGTTTAGTCTCATTAGCTTATTGTTCTTGTATTTAATGATCACAGCTGATATTCCATGTCTGAAAGTCATTCCACTAACTGCCAGAAGTGGATGAACTTGGTTGAGGTCAACAGCCTCTTCTGTCAGGGGTATTATAAAACCGCCTCCTATCCATCTCTTATATTCTTCTTCTCCAATGATCTCTTGTCATGCACTTAATCCCCTATGTGCCACAAACTGGACAGTCAGTTTGAAGTCTGTCAGGTTTCTCCTGAGCCTAGTTTGCAGGTGAAATGGACTTGGTCACATGTAGCTTCTCAGCTCTTCCATTAGAGAACAGTCTTGTTGCCAGTAGTAATGCTCTTTTACATCAGTGTTATGGGTCTCAGCAAGTGTGAAATCTTCTTCAAACGCTCCATATCGACCCTTTTTAAACCCACTCCTTGTGATTTGTATGTGATCTGAGCCTAAGGCGATTGTACATTGTGCCAGTTATGCATCTATAAGTGCCAGTTATGCACATCTGATTTCTGCGACACTCTTTATTTACTAGGATAGCTTCCTTAGGCTCCTACCTCAATCGCCTATTATGACATGCCTTGTAGTCACAATGTTACCATTCTTTGCTCCTTGCAGCCCGGCAACACACAGGAGAGAAATGTGTCTAATAAAAGTAATTATACCATAATCAGAATAGTTTACTCACCAATTCCCCAACCACATCCTCTATCTTCTAATATTTTCTGGTCTGCTTCACGTCTCTGCATTTCATCCTGCATTTCCCTCAGCCTAAGTATATCCGTCTCTTTCTTGAGTCTTTCATGTTGCTCTTTCATTTCTGTGATTGTCATTTCACTTTCGTCTTCAGCATCTTCTGCTGGACCCTATGAAATAAACAAAATTTGTACAATTTTAATGTGTGCAATTATTTTAGTACATTCTTGAAATGGAAAACTCTTTTTCAGGTAATTACAAAAAATTCATAAGAAATCTTATCATCAGACTTCGTAACAGTCAGAATTGCTAAACCCATTTATCTTCTGTTGTAGAAACATTTGAAACTAGTGACATGTAGTCACAAAAAATCATCGCCCATATTTCCTGAAGGGCTACAATGTGTACCTATACACAAGAGTTTCGGGAATGAGTCCACGTTGGCCAACACGCAGTTCCAAAAGAGAATGCAAATACTGTTGAGGTCCAACTGGATATATTTGAACTGTGCTTTCCTAGAACCAGCTTGTTTCCTTCTTTATACTCTTCTATTCCTGTTTTTAATGATGATCCAGTGATCACTGTTCATTAAAAAACTTCTTTTTCTAGTGTATTTGCTCAGAAAATTAACAGGAGCTTTCTTAAATATTAATTTTGGAAAGTCTAGCAGTCACTTATAATAAATAAAACTCCATGGACACTGCTTCTATATATTTTGTCTTATTTAAAGAATGAAATCTTAGGAATTTCTGATTTTATTGTGCATGGTGATAAGATTTACGTACTTGTATTAATAACACTAAGCAAACCTGAAGAATATGGAGTCTAGAACTGCCTCCAAATTTGACAATATAACCAACTCTCAGTCTGTGGTACAAGTTGGGTGAAATTTTCTTTTTATTGACCCAGGTTCCATGTGTACTATCCAAATCGTAAATGTACCACCCTTTTTCTCGTGAAGGTGCAGAAATGTTATTGTATTGAACCACAGCATGATATCTCGACAATGATGGATGCTCTAGTGTTACATCACAGCTTGGAAGTCTTCCAAATACAAAGAACGGTTTACTGTTTAGAGACACAGTGTCGATGATGCCACCATTTTTAAGAACATCAAAGCTGTACTGTTCTTCAGGTATATCACTCCACTCTGGCTCTTTGTAAGCAATGGGTATTTGACTTGTGTGTACTTCTGGAATTGCATTTTTATTTTCGGGCGCCAGTCTTTCACTGACAAGTTTTTGTTTCGATTTCTGAGGTATAGAGTTGTCAGTATCAGATTCACCAGAGTTGTCATTCTTCCTTTTCGACGTCAATGAAATTGGTATTGCAAACGACAGGGGTGATCTGAAATTGATTTCTGATTGATCAGTGTGTGTATTATTTAGCTGAAAATCAGCCTCTCAGAAGGCTTGATGTGTAATTTCGGCCTCAGTGTGTTCTGTATTAATAACATCAGCATGTGAAGCATCTGCCTCTGTGTTCATAGTCGTATATTCAGCAGAGGAGGCATCCATTTCTGTCATCCATTCAAAGATTACATGTAAACTGTAAAGCTACATGAAATAATTGTTTCGAAACACAATGATGTGAATGCCTATTATCATGTACTACAAGCAAAATTAAACTAAAACCTAACTGTTCATTACCATTTTACAAATAATTAAGATGAAATAAATTACATAATTATGTATTGTTTCTATCGAATTCTGACGATTTTTTATTAGGTTTTACGAAATGATAATGTGAACTTTGCGAAGAGTATTCAAGATGGTCATTGCAAAGATACCTTGGCGACGACGTCGAAAAAGTTTAAAAAAACGCAAAATTTCTTTCTGAACAAGAGTCTAAAACGATCCAGAGGATGAACCTTTTCGCCCCAAATACAAAGCTAGAGAGCTATATAAAGAAATCAGTAATAAAGTCAAAGATCGATTATGTGAAAGATCTGGCGACGAATCTGATAAGACAACATTGCTCACTCTGTCACTTTGTGTTGATCAGCTGATCGCTCTAAACTACATGGATACAGAAGAACTAGCTGAAGGAGAAGACTGTCTTATGTCATGTCTGAAGCGCATAGAAGAAAGCAAATTAAATGATGCAGTTAATCTACATATTAATTTGCTAAACCAATTAGGTATCCTCTGGAGTCAAAGAGGTTCCATTGACAAGTCTTTAGAATTTCTGACGCGGGCCGAAAATTTGTATCATGATTATAAAAAAAACGTAGGCGATGCTCCAGAAACTTACTTAGAATTGCTTGAACAATTTGAAGGTAGTGATAGTGAAACAGCTAACCTACGTTGTGTGTCATTTGAAAGTGTTCATACTCATACTTTATACTACTTGGCGCAAGTTTATGGTAAACTCGAGAAGAGCAGCCTGTCAGCAAAATATTGTCGTATGACTTTACATAGACAGTTGCAGACAGGTGACTTTAATCCAGTAGACTGGGCATTAAATGCTGCAACACTCTCCCAGTATTATTTAACAGCTGACAAATTCATGCAAGCCAGACATTGTTTAGCAAGTGGTTCTTTAATATTTGAAAGTTCTAAGAAAGACATTGAACAACTTTCAGAGCAAGAAGAAGAACTTCAGCAACAAAGAGAAGCTGACATTGATCGTTGTTGGATCAAGTATGGGTTGGGATTGCTTGAAGCCTCCAGAGACAAGATGTTGAGTGAAATTCAGCAAGATGATGATAATGAGACAGAAATCTCAACAAAAGAAATCAACTGTCATGCAGCTGACCACAATGCAGACAAGCATTCTGAAGATCCAACTATAAATGATGATAATAAAGTACAACAGGATGAAGAGGAGGATAAAAGTTGTCAACAATTTTCCCTTGAGCTTACGCCATATGAGGAAAAAGTGACAGACAAATTTGTGAGAATTTTTGATGATGCTAGAAAGATTTTCCTTTTCGCATCTGATAAGATCAACAGTGCAAAGAAATTTTACTCTCTTGATACTCATGCCAGTGATGCTGTAGAAATAATTCAAGATAATAGCAGGGCTTACAAACTGCTTGCATTCTTTGAATTGGACATGAACAGGCAATGCAAGATGCATAAACGACGCATTGGTTTGCTGTCCAGTTTGCTGAAAGAACTAAACCCACAATACTACCTACTTGTTTGTCGTCAGATAATGTTTGAGTTAGGGAGAGACATATAGTGAGATGGTAGACTTGAAAATTGCACTCATCGAGATGGAACAAACTCGGGCAACACTTTACAGCACAAACAAAGTCAATAAGCTAGTTCAGCAAAGCATTGAGAAATACCAAGACTATGTTAATTCCCTCAAAGGTGGAAAACCAGAACTTCCACAAGAGTTTCCTGAAACTGATGTTCGGCCTGCCCTTGTGGCATTTTTTTGCATGGGAAGACTTTACTCCAAGTTTTTAGAGCCTGAAGTCCAGAGACGGTTAGCTGCCATATCAAAAAGCCTAGAGTGCTACCAGTTTGTGGCGACTTATTGTGAGGCTCATCCATCAGCAGCAGCCTTAGTAGTCAGTGAACTAAGCATCTGCAAGAGATGGTCCCTTGTTGCCACTAAAAATGGACAGGTTACGTGAATAGTGTTCACTTAATACTGATGTTGTCATGTGTTAAAATTAACATGCACATTAGTATAAGAATGTGAAATATTATGTAGGAGGTAATAATGATTATTCTGCTTAGCAGTTCTAAAACTTGCATTGAAGGCAGACATCTTTCTGCGTAGGTAAATTTATGTGAAAACCCAGTAACCTATAATTAAACTTAATCATTTAGTGAAATTGTGTACATGATTTTGTCAACAATTTTATCAAATCAAGACTTTGTTATATGTAGTTTATTCAAAAACTAATCCCTTCCAATAAGTTACTTCTGCAGTACTTTATATTAAGATTTTAAAACAACCAATTATAACAGAAATTGTAAAAAAAAACCAATAAAAGCAGTCTTTTTTACTTCTTTAGTGCTGCGCTTATGTAAAACTTGTGAAGTTGTGTTCAGCATTGAGGTTATACAAAATAGTCTTAGAACTACTTATTCTATAGTATTCCCTGTCTTAGTTCTGTCAAATGAAATTAAAGTGAATCTAAGATATTTAAAGAAAGACGAGTAGGAACTAAGAAAGTGCAAATGCTTATAACTTATTGCAGTCAACATATAATGACAGCGGATTTACAAGGTATTGCAAAGCTCATGTGTTGTCTTGTAATGTGTATAAGTACAATTTTAACTTAGACTTGCTTTGTTCATTAAACATCTGTGAATATCAAGCATTGTCTGTATATTTACCTAGCTAATTATGCAAGGATATATTATTGTATGACTAATAGTTTTGCTGGCACCTCCATCTTTTGCAGAAAGAGTAGATGACTTACTTGACTTTTTCCCCCCATGTGTTGGCGGGCTTGCAAGGGAGCAAAGAATAGTAACACTGTGACCTACAAGGCGACTGAGGTAGGAGCCTAGGGAAGCTACCCTAGTAAATAAAAGCATCGCAGAAGACGGATAGGCTGGCCTACTTGTAGACGCATATCTGGCACAATGTACAATCGCTCTTGGGCTCGGATCACATACAAATCACAAAGAGTGGTTGACAAGTGGTCAATATGGAACGTTTTAAGCAGAAGAGACTTATTCCTCTCCACTCTTCGTGGAGCATAGGGCCTCAATAGTTGTTTGCCACTTTACTAGTCTGTGGCTGTTTTCTTTATGGTCATCAAGAAAACAGGATAGTCAAGCACATTTCAGTTCCTCAAAAGATGCCGTTCCAAACGCTCTAGAACGTCCTCTTTTCCGTTTTCCTTGAGGCCCCACTAAAATGATTGTTTAGCACAATATAAAGAGTATATATTGTATATACATTGTTCGCAGCCAACCAATATATGATTTCTCATAGGTTGATCAGGGCTAATAATCCAAATCGGTAAAAGTGGTTTTCTTACAGACGCAGTAATAAAAATCTGACATAGTGTTGGGAACAGTTTCAGCACTATCTTCCATTTGGAACAGTGAATTGAAAAACATATAAATTGTTTATTGAACTGACATCACAGCATTTTGGGCAGACCCATAGGTGCTCAGTCTCATCCAACAGATGTCAAAGGGTATGAATACTGATGGTTGCTGTAGCTTGCTGGTTAAACACACTCCTCTCAAGCATCCAGCTCTATTTGTACAATGTGTAATTCCAAACTCTTTGAATCGCTGGATTGATTCAACATAAATGTTAATGTCCTCATCCAACAGTAGGTTGCCAAGAGGCAGAAGAACATCCTCCATATCCATCCTAAATTCCCAGACATAAAATGCTTTGATGCAAGCCTGTTCGTTCTCTCGATGCCAAGAACACCTGCATGCCCAGGACGGTAGATCCACATGAGTCTCTGGAGGTTGGAAATCTATATAGATGACCTCCACTCATACTGCAATCTGCCATTCTGGATATTCCGAAGCATCGACTGAGTCAGAAACAACAATTTCACTAAACAGAGTCCATGAGAGCTACTGGAGGACAGAAGTAACTGCCTCAGCCTCCATACTGGAAAATGTTAGTGATAAGTTGCAGCTCTATGCTCTAATTGGAATGGAGAGGGATAAGAGAGAGATGGAGGACATACAAGAACTATTCAATAATATTCATAAACACAGAAGAATTCAAATAATTCTGTTTATCATAAATGGATGACAATATTTTGTCTTACTATGCATGTTTAAATAGTTGATGATCACAATTTAAATTATGCAATGCAGTTTTCATGCTAAAAAGTTAATTGCATATCCTTACAGGACTTTTGCGAATCAACCCCAGCTTTTAACGCTGTCTGTGATTTTTCTAAGCATTATTACGTTCAGTAGTTTTTCATGCTAAAAGGTTAATAAATTCTGCTATAGAACATTGAAGTCAGTTGAAAATCCACCCGAGTGGTTACAGAAGCCCAAATTTGGAGTGTAAAGAATAGAACCACTGTTACTGCCACGCATGTCGTAAGAGGCAACTAAGGAGGTTTGACTGAAATCGGATGCACATGTCCTAAACGGGTAGAAGTCTATGTGTTTAGGGTCTACCAAACCAATGTGCAACGTATACACCTGTTTGGCAAAGATCAAATATATCACAAAGAGTGATTAAAATTGGTCGTAAAAACGAACGCAAAGAAGAAGTTGAAAATCAACGTATTTATCCTTGGACACCTTCTTTTTCACTGTGCATTGTATAAATCTCATTGATCATATTCATACTTTCCAAGTTTTGAAATTGTTCACTTGCTTGATTAAGATATTGTTGACTTTGAATTGGTGTGTATATCTGCTGAACCTATTTGCTTCTGTTGTAGAAGATGTGATTTCTCATGCCATAATATGTGTATGTGTGAAAAAATATATTTACATGTTGTAGACTTTACCATTAAACAGTCATTTAGTGTTTTATTCCAGGTTTCAATCTTTGATACTATATTATTCATCATCAGCCCTTGTTGCACCCAAGGCACATAAGGCAGGGGCACAATGTTTCCACTCAATTCAATCTTGCAACTATGGCATCCAGCCATCTTCATGAGCAGTTAAGAGTTTTTCTGTTTCTCTTGGTGTTTGCTTTTCATTGTGTGGGATCGCTGGTCCCACGCTTAGCTTACCCATCATAGTCCCCTTTTTACGACATGTGAGAGGAGACAGTGGTTCTGTTATTTGCTATTATGGAGACCACATTGGGGCATCAGACTTTTATCCATGTGTTTTCTCAGTGACTCGATGAGCATGCTCAGGAAGAATGAAACAGTCTGGGCTCAGAGGCAATGGTTGGAGTTGATGATGAGGTCTAAGCTGGCAAAAATCAGTTTTATTTTTGTTGCAGGGCATGCAGGTGTAAGGGGGATGAATGCATCGATAGGCTTGCAGATATGGTTGCTGTAAAAAGCAGGCAAGCAATAGACCAGGCTGTTATTCTAAATTTCAATGGGAGAGGTCGTAAATGATTCAAGTAATGGTGAATCTACAACCCTATTGTGTTCCCACTGTGACTCATTTCTTTTCAAGTCTTGTTCTACCATTCTCCTCCAGGTCATTTTGAGTCTTCTATTTTCCTGACATGAACATACCCTAATAAATGAATATTGTATTCTCCATGGGATATATTGTAGTGTTTGAAATCAGTTTTGCTCAATATTAAATTTGCATAGTACACTGTTATATTTGTTATGTAATCTTGTATGATTCTAAATAAGTTGTGATACTGGTGTCATTGTAAACTATGTACAACTCAAAGGGAAAACATCTTTAATGATGAATTTATGCTTCATTCTTACAACTGTAATGTTTAATACAGACAGGTGAATCATTACTATAAGTTAATGTGCACAATTCATTTCTTGGATAATTTTCACTGGTGGTGCCAGGGCCCTCATGGGAAGCAAAGAATAGTACCACTGCAACCTACAAGGCATGTCAAGAGGCGACTGATGTAGGACCTAGGAAGCTACCCTAGTAAATAAAAAGCATCGCAGAAATCGGATTTGCTGGCCTACTTGTAGGCGCATAACTGACACAATGTACAATCACTCTTAGACTCAGATCACATAAAAATCACACAGAGTGGTTAACAAGTGGTCAATATGGAGCGTTTGAATAAGATAAGAAGAAGGATAATTATGTTGTTTCCTGATAATTGATAATATTTTATAGCAAATGTTCACAAGGGTTGAATGGTCTGTCTTTGAAAACATATTTAAAAATAATTCCGCTTAGTGTATTCTGCTGCTTCCACACGCTATGAATTCAGGCATAGTCAGGGTGCCTTGTATGCCACATATGACTGATTTTTGCATGAATGCCTGCTTTCGTTATTATCTGTTTTCCCTGCCATACAGGTGTGCCTTCTCCAACTTCAGAGGTAATCCTGCTATGATAACATCTGCTTCTTGTCGCAGTTTTGCTCTTCCTAATATTTGTACATGTGTAAAAGTTGGATGTGTTGGGCAGAAAGATTTAAATATAGCAGCTGTTATCATAACTAGCAGAACAACATACCCCTACCCCCGTTCTTTGGCTAAGAAAACACATACAGGCCACAAAGAGAGTTACAAGTGGTGTTAAGAACGAATGCAGAATAAGTAAATTTGTGAATTTTCAGCAATTTTTGAGTTGGAGTAATGAGCGCAGTTTTCTTGGTGAGCATCCATTCCTTCAGTTTGGAATATCTTCATTGCACTCCAGACTTGTCCATAGGTGCTTCGATCTCCTTCACAATATCTCCAACGGCGTTCAGTGACTGACCGTACCAGCTCGATTTTGATTGATGAGCCTTCCCATATACCTGTTCTTTCCTTGCTACTCCAATCTTCAAACCCAGCTCCTGCAATCTAGTAGTTGACATGGATTGGTTTAGATGAAAATCTTCTCTTGGCACACTCATGAGGCGTTCAAAATATCCATTACTGTCACTATTGAGTGTTCGGACAACTCAGCCTCTGGACCTAGGTCAGTCTGGTGTAGGTAGGACAGTAAACTATGCATTCTCTGACATCCATCCAGCGGGGAAGTCTTTTAAAATATGCAAGATTATTTTAGCCTAGTTTTGTGATCTACCCAGACACTTTTAGCTGGAATTCACACACTTCAGGACTGGCCAGTCTTAAATGAGCCACAAAGTCAGATCTTTTAGGAGGATACAGAATTGTAGCGAAAGGTATGGGCTTGTCATCTAGACATGGTACAATGCTGATAGGAACAACATATAAAGTGGCCAAAAGAACTATCACCATTATACTTAAATGACATCATACCAAAATAGAAACTAGACCACCCAAATCATCAGCTCCTGGATGGGACTAGGTAATAATTTTCTGGCTTTGCATAGGACACAACAGACTGAGACAGCATCCATACCACAGACTGAATGAAGATTGACACCTGTACATCTGTGATACCAGCTCCATGACAACCAAACACCTGTTGCAGATCAGCCTAACATATTATAGTGAGTGAGAAGATATGGCCACATCCTGTCTCCATTCATAAAAAAACTTGGACAGCAATGTTGATAACCTAGTACTGACTACTACTGGTTACTGAACCAACATCATTGCACTCTGGGTCGACCAATAGGTGCTCAGTCTCCCCCAACAGATGTTGAAGAGTTTGCATACTGACTTTGACATAGTAACTAACATAGAAGTTTAAACCCTTCAAACTGAAAATGAATGAGGTGAAAACCATGCAGTTAATTATTAAAACAAATACGTTCTTTAAGAACAGTATTACTTACAAAAGTAACTATACAATCAATGTGCTTTATTTTCTGTATGATTAGTAGTATACTTGGTATAGATGGATGTGGAAGGAATTGATCATTGCCACCATTTCATGATGATATTTGATATAGAAGCCAAGTAATATTTGTATTCAAATTCAGTGTTTTTTCCCCAGTCAGCAATGTACTGTCTTGAGTTTTATATGCGCTTCTGTGATATTTATTTGCTAGCAGAATAAATAAAGCTATAGATCAACAGTGCTTAACAAGTGTTGTTTTTACATCTTCATACAAAATGTTGTCTTTTGAAGTCAGTGTGGCCGAGTGGTTACCTAGGGACCAAATTTGGGGTGTAAAGAATAGAACATTTGGGGTGTCAGATTATCAGCCACGCATGTCGTAAGCGACTCAAGGAGGTTTGGCTGAAATCGATGCACGTGTCTGCTAGGAATGCTAACCCAAAACAAATGCTTGCAGAAAACGGACGCACCAGGCCATAAGGCGCATAACATGGTACAACGACCCCTCACAATGAGGAATGGAATAACGGATTCTACAGTCACCAATCTGCCTCGGAGATTTAGCCATGCAGTAAGAGTGTCAGACCTACCATCACGAGGGTGGCCAAAACCTACTGCGGGAAGACGTTGGCACAAACGGGGAGCAGAAATCATAGGAATTATATCCTACAGAACTGCCCCCAGTATGCAGACTTGAGAAGAAAGAGGTGGCCCACTAACACCTGCGTCCAAGACAAACTGTATGGCATGGTTGATAATCTGAGGCAGACGGCTGCCTTTATTAGAGAATCCAAATCCCAATCTAGTGAGAATGCAGAAGTAGTAGTGTAGCTAGATGACAGTGAGAATGTTGCCTCTGGGAGTCTGTGTAGCTAGATGGCAGTGAGAGCTGGATTAAAATGTTGCCTCTGGGAGTCTGTGTAGCTAGATGGCAGTGAGAGCTGGATTAAAATGTTGCCTCTGGGAGTCTGTATAGCTAGATGGCAGTGAGAGCTGGATTGAAATTCTTTATTTGTCCAGTTTTCTTTCTTTATTACTCGCTTTTCAGACAATTCTTTATTTGTCCAGTTTTCTTTATTTATTACTAGCTTTTTTATAATTAAGCAACAGATGATCAACAGCATTTTATCCTACTTTGTGTTACCAGAGCCAAACATGAACATTGAGCAAAGTGCAGTCACAAAAATAACTACATGTGAAATGTGTTGCCTGCGAAAAGTTACCAACAACACAAGAAAAGACAGAATCACAACATCAGCATAAGAAAGAAAGTTGGCACAAAACCGTGCTTGAATTACATAGATAAACAAAGAATGAAGTGGTTTGGCCACTTAATAAGAATGCATCCAAACTCCAAAGTATACAGTCTTCTACAACAGAACATCGGAAAGAAGGCAAGAGGAAGACCACGGAAAAGATGGTTAGATGGCGTAGCAGAATCCTGTGAAAGAGTAAAGATAACAATCACACAAGCCACAAGAACAGCGCAAGACAAAAAAGAAAACCACGACACTGGGCAGCAACCCGGTAGCAGTGTGACGACACTGGGCAACAACCCGTAGCAGTGTGACGACAAAAGAAGAAGAAGATTACTAGCTTTTCAGACAATTCTTTATTTGTCCAGTTTTCTTTCTTTATTACTAGCTTTTCAGACAATTCTTTATATGTTCAGTTTTCTTTCTTTATCTTATCTTATCTTATCCACATTTGCCGTGAAGCGCCGTGGGGAGAGTTAGTTTCTATCTTGTGCCAGGTGTGTTGCGCTTGACGTTGTCAGTCCATGCTTTCACAGGGACTCTGAGATGTTATCTATCCATCTTGTTCTTGGCCTGCCTCGTGCTCTGCGCCTTGAGTGTCGATTATTATAGGCACGTGATGGTAGTAAATGTGGTTCCATTCTCATTAAATGGCCGAACCACTTGAATCTTTGCTTCTCGATGTACTGTATGCATGGTATAGTACCAACGATGCTTCTGATATTCTCGTTTCTCACTCTATCTCGCCTTGTAACGTTGACAGCTTCGTAGACATCTCATTTCACATGTTGTAATCTTTCTTTCTTGTGTCTTAGTCAGGGCCATGTTTGGCACTGATAGCAGAGGTTGGAATAAATATGCAGTTTATCAGTTGTCGTTTGACTGCATGTTAATGCTTGGATGTTTTAATAGTGGTGACAGTTGGTATGTCACTGCATTTGCCTTCTGGCATCTAGTCTCGATTTCTCTGTCCATTTTTCTTTCTTTATTACTAGCTTTTCAGACAATTCTTTATATGTTCAGTTTTCTTTCTTTATTTCTAGCTTTTCAGGCAATTCTTTATTTGTCCGTTTTTCTTTCCATGAAATACAACATATTCTTCTGTATATTGAGATCTTTCTTTCTGTTCTCCAATTCTGTATTGCCTGACATTGTCAGGATAAGAAGAGATTTATAGAACAGGCTTTTATGTGCACTTCATAAACAGTGTCTCTGGTCACCTTTATTCACATCTTGAAGGCATTAATTCTGTCTTCTAAATGCTTGTTATGTACGTAAAATATGGAATAAAAGCGGTCTTTATTATTATGTTTTAAAACATACTGTCATGCCAACCAAATGTTGTGTAGTAGATATGGCGAAACACTTACAAACAAAGTACTGTATTAGTTTACAAATACAATAATACATTATGTTAGACACAATGACAAAGTCATACACATCACAATAACAAAATAATTTATTTCAAATGATGGTTACATCATTAGTTCTATCACAACTGTCAAACTTCAAATATGATAATCAATGGAAACTATCACGACCTGAAATTTGATTCGATGGGAATCCAAATCTGTTCTGGCGGTGAGAAAAATGTGGTCAAAATATTTACCAGGTAATGCATTAACTCGGAGAACTGGCTTGAGACTGAGAACATTTCCAGCCAGGTTGTGATGAAACCCATGTTCTGTAAGAGGACATGAGAAAGAAAATGCAGGGCTTAATTATAGGAATGAAATCACATAAAAAATCATCTCAATGCATTCATTTAATTGAAGTAACATGATTATCTGAATGAAAAACAACAATGAAATAATTTTATTCCATGGCTAATATGTCTGCTGTCATACCCAGGAAATCTATATCTCAACATAATACCACTACTAATAAATAGAACATTCATTGGAAAACATTCTCTATAGTCAGCGAGTTCTTAGAATGTTCTGTGGCCATACTTAGGAAATCTATGTGCAGCATAATGCCACTACTAATAAATAGAACATTCATTGGAAAACATTCTCTATAGTCAGCGAGTTCTTAGAATGTTCTGTGGCCATACTTAGGAAATCTATATCCCAGCATAATACCACTACTAATAAATAGAACATTCATTGGAAAACATTCTCTATAGTCAGCGAGTTCTTAGAATGTTCTGTGGCCATGTAGGAAATCTATGTCCCAGCATAATACCACTGCTAATAAATAGAACATTCGATGGAAAACATTCTCTATAGTCAGCCCGAGTTCTTAGAATGTTCTGTGGCCATCTTAGAAATCTATGTCAACATAATACCACTATAATAAATAGAACATTCATTGGAAAACATTCTCTATAGTCAGCGAGTTCTTAGAATGTTCTGTGGTCATACTTAGGAAATCTATATCCCAGCATAATACCACTACTAATAAATAGAACATTCATTGGAAAACATTCTCTATAGTCAGCGAGTTCTTAGAATGTTCTGTGGCCATACTTAGGAAATCTATATCCCAGCATAATACCACTACTAATAAGCTGAACATTCATTGGAAAACATTCTCTATAGTCAGCGAGTTCTTAGAATGTTCTGTGGCCATACTTAGGAAATCTATATCCCAGCATAATACTACTACTAATAAATAGAACATTCATTGGAAAACATTCTCTATAGTCAGCGAGTTCTTAGAATGTTCTGTGGCCATACTTAGGAAATCTATATCCCAGCATAATACCACTACTAATAAATAGAACATTCATTGGAAAACATTCTCTATAGTCAGCGAGTTCTTAGAATGTTCTGTGGCCATACTTAGGAAATCTATATCCCAGCATAATACCACTACTAATAAATAGAACATTCATTGGAAAACATTCTCTATAGTCAGCGAGTTCTTAGGAGAATGTTCTGTGCTCTCTTAGAAATCTATATCCCAGCATAATACCACTACTAATAAATAGAACATTCATTTGGAAAGCATTCTCTATAGTCAGCTGAGAGTTCTTAGAATGTTCTTTGTGGCCCATACTTAGGAAATCTATATCCCAGCATAATGCCAGCTAATAAATACAGAACCTAATTCTTGGAAAACATTCTCTATAGTCAGCGAGTTCTTAGAATGTTCTGTGCAGACTAGCAGATTGGTTACTGAACCAATGCTTTCTGGAGGCAAATCCATAGGTGCTCAGTCTCACAAGAGATATCAAGTTGCATGCTGATGGTTCCTGTGGCTCTCTGGTTAAATACACCTCTCTCTGCTTGTACAGCAGGTAATTAAGAACTGAAATCATTGGAGAGATTCAATATCAATTTTGGCGACTTTACAACAGGCGGCCGAGAGACAGCGGATGCTCCCCTATACATCTTCAGCTGGTGATGAGCGAATGAAGAAAACTAAAAGATGAGACGAAAGAAATTGACTAACCAGAAATAACAACGACATAAAAGTAATTCAAGCCAAAGCCCCAAGAATGTTGTGGAGAAAATGGATATGAGAGGTCAAAGAACATAACAAATGCTTTTTAAAACATGAATCCAGAAGAATTTGGAGATTGTTAGCTCCCCTATATAACTTACAATGTATATTTTTCATTATGCATGGTAGCAGCAGTTTTCTAAATTTGTCTTCAAATTGGCTGCTCAGGATCACCAAAACAATGAGCTCTGTTTTATGTGATTCTTATCTCTTTAAACTGTAGATATTTAACAAAATACACTGTAGATGTTTCCAAGATATTTTGAGATTTCTTAACATATGCTCTCTTTTTTTAGCAAGTTATAAAAAAAATAGCAAACACCTCATTTCTATACCATAGGGCATCTTTCGAACACTCCATATTGAACACTTGTTAACCACTCTTTTAGCCAGTTTACCTGTGATCTGAGCCTAAGAAGGTGATTGTATTTGTGCGCCCACAAGTAGGTCAACATATCCGATTTCTGTGACACTTTTTATTTACTAGGGTAGCTTCCTAGGCCCATACCTCAATGCCTTTTTGACATGCCTTGTAGGTCACAGTGTTACTATTCTTTGCTCACCTTGGAGCTCTGGCAACATGGGCGTGCCATGGGGTATAATAGGCAATAGGTGTTATATGCCCGTTATTTTTCATCAACCAACCACAACCACATGATGTGTGATGTAATTAACAACACGTCGACCACCTTTACTCTCCAGTGTTGTGCTAGTACCCAAGTAAGGCAGCATCATCCTTAGAGCTGCTTGTGATAGGCAAACAAAATCCCACTCAAATGAGAGGATTTGTTTGGGTAGAACTGTATTTTTCACATGTATTTCAGTCAATAAATAATATATATAATTACAACTTATAAATGAAGCAGTTTTTATGTATAACAAACATCTATCAGCAGCATTTCTGAACACTCCATTGCTTCATATTGTGTTCAATGACAAATGAGATGTATTAGAACAGTTATTTTGAGAAATGGCTAGGACAGACTCATTTTGGTGTTTTAATTAAGGTGACAAAGAGGAAACATGGTAATGAGGCGGAAAATCATAGCAGCGGATATGTGAGGTGTCTTAGAGAAAGGCTGCAGGTATGACAATAAGAGACAAAATTAGAAATGAAGAAATCAGAAGAAGACTGGATGTGGAACCAGTCATGCAATTCATAAAAGAACAACAGATTAAATGGTTTTGGACACCACAACAAGAATGTCTGGTATCTCGTCTACCACAGAGAGCCACACAGAAAAAGTATAACAAGTAAAGGAAAGATTATGCAAAAGATGGGCGATGGCATTAAGAACAGTTTAAGATAATGAATAACAGCTTACAAAGTAACTTAAAAACGAGCACACGCAAGATCACTACATTCCCCCCCCAACACTTCTATAAAGTAAATGTGGTGTAGAGAAGCATGGTAATACAAATATATATTTTCATATTACTGTGACTTTTCATGACATTTCCAGATGATGCATTTCAGGTGATGCATGGAGATGAACTGCAGACAGAGAAGAGGCAAGAATGACATGGAATGAACTAAGCTGGTTGGGGGCGTCTATATAAAAGTTGTGCCAGCATGCGTTGGTGACCAATTGCTGTGAAAATTCCGGGTTCGAGGCCAGCTTGGCAAAAATTCTCAGTGTGCACACAGTATGCATTTTGACTACAGAAAGCCCTGATCCTTTACTTGGGGATCTAAGTACTAGGAAATGCCTCTGAAGTCTTGCCTGAAAGAACAGGCACACTGAGTGATAAGAAAAGCAAGCCTTCACACAAAAATCAGTCAGAGGTGCTATGACTATGACTGAATTCATGTGCACAAAATTTTTTTAAATGACTTGCTTCCTTCATCATCACTGCATTCAACTTTACCTTTTCAGTCACTATATTAGAAGTTTTAGTTTGTAATGAGGTTTGTAACATCTTGCACTCTCGTGCAGTATCACTTCTGTGCAACAGCAGCTACAGACACACCACTACCTGCACTAAAAACACTAATTATGTTTCTGTTGTGCTAAATTAAATCACCAATGTCAACATTTTATGCATCTATGTATGTATATACACATCTTTTAGATGTTTCGAACTTGCACTGTTACATGCTTATAATGGTGCTACGGAGGATCTCCTTAAATACTTATATTCTGTTGCATCCGTGAGTCCTAACCGCCATACTAAAGCATAATAAATATGGCCGACTCAGTGATGGTCAGTTGTATCGATTGTTACTCCCTTCCGTGGCGTCCTAATTACGCCATACATCATTCTATGAAGTACATAGTGTATCCCAACATGAATTAAAGAGACCCATAGCAGAGTAGTTGGTGAAGACTCGCTTCTTTAGCTAGTGGTCTGGGTTCCAATTCCATATTGAGCACATAATTGTTTTTGAACCATAACAGCTCTGAGGTCAACCCAGCCTCAATTTGGTACCAGGAAAAACACTGGGGAATAAAGGCAGCCGGCGTGATGTTGACCCCATTACCCATACGTGTACCGTAGTCAATGAAAAATATGGACCTAACACTATATTACCCAGCTATACCATAGGGTATGAACAAGGAGTTCCAAACATGAATTAAGAACAAAATTAGTGATTAATGACAAAGAATCAAAATGACATAAACAAACATTGTCAAAAGCAGCCAATTATTGCCGTTTGGTAACAGAAGTCTATATATGCATATGTTTTTGAACACAGTTAAATTAACTGTCAAATAAAATCCACCATGGCGGTGAAAGTAATAAACCAATGCTCATTTGTGTTGAGGTGGAAAGACATCTTTCTTCAGATGATGATCATAAGAGTCACCTCTATAAGAACTGTATAAAGAAACAATTCTGAGCCTGGTACTTATAACAACTTGGTGCAATATCACCACAGGTAAAAAAAAAAAAAATATCATACCAAAAACAAAAATTCAGACATAAAACTTTTGCAATGAATTGAAAAGAGAAAATATGTTTACAAAAATTAAATTATTAGAATATGAACACATTTATACAGTTTGTTGGGTGTTATTTTTTTTTGGCCTCGATTGTTTTATTGTTGTTGAAGGTTTTACCTATGATTGAGAGTCAATTCAATCAATCAAGTGCCATGCTTGCTGCCGTAGATAATCATGTCTCCCCACAACTCTTTCTCCTTGGTGCAGTTAATCAGTTCTGACTTTGATCTTGTGTTTGAACCACACCGATGTCAGACCATCCAATATCTTCTCCATCTGTCTTCCAAATTAGTGCAGGTAAATTGCAAATAAATTTGTGGTAAATACAAAATATACAATGTTTATCCTTGACTAGCATGAAATGGAACAAAAAAGACAATAACCATCTGTTGTTCTATGAGCTTGGATGTTACATGAATATGCTATTTAGTCTGGAGCAGAATAAAGCTGTGAGCACACTCTAGCATGGTTGTTCACGGTGGACTTGCCTGTTCTGGTTGGCACTAGTCAAGTCATATATAGCTCTCTGAGGCAATCTGAAACGAAGACAATGAAACTTAACCTTGATCAAACCACTGAATATGCACAAATGTCATCAATGCGGTGATTCTCATTTTATGGGGGATTATGGGGAGTTTCAGGCAGCTTGCCGATTGTGAGGGAATAGTAGTTAAGTTTGGACATGCAAGACAGTGTCATCTTTGTGGCAGATAGAGAAGATATACTAATCATCTTCTCATGGGTACGGTGAGCAAGTGGAATAGTGGGATGACTGCTGCAGCGGATAGAGCACACATGGGAATGCCCAATGTGCCATGACGTTGATTGAATACCATAACGCTCGAGTGGTTACTGGGGCCCAAATTGGGGTGTGAAGAATAGAACCACTATTACCTGTCACGCATGTCATAAGAGGTGACTAAGGAGGTTGGGGTGGGGCTAGCTACCCCAAACCGTAAAAAAACACTAGATGGCTACAGAGCGGAGGCGGGCAGAGTAGCGCTGGCTGAAACCAGAAACATCACCGAAGGATAAGCACTGACTCCCAAATGGTGCTGAAGATGTGACATAAAATACAACAATGCTAAGGCTGCTTGAATCAGATTTCCACATGAATAAATTTATGGAAATCTGGTCCCCTCAGTCTGGGCGTGATCGCGAGAAAATCTATTAACATACAAAACTGCTCTCCATTTCTGTGGTGCTGGATATGAGATGATTAAATATAAGTATGTCATTAACATTTATTCATTATTTAATTCTGTATGCTAAAGTGCATCTTTACTTCTTTTGATATTAATTACAAATGAAGATGATGCTGCAATGAATTCATATTACTCTTGTATAACCCTCAGGTTAAGTCATAACTCTGGAGTCACAAACTAATGTATGTGCATTCTAAGTGATTCATCGAGTATAATCCAAAAGGTGGAGGCTGGTTCGTCATGGCAATGAACTGAATCACAAGCATCAACAATTCACAGATTAACATTCATCTTCGTTCAGGGGCGCATAGGTGTCGATGACAATGAAGAGAGCAGATAGATTGGCTGGCTCTGTCACCATAGTAGGGATCAGTAAATGGTTAGAGCTGACATTTTGAACAGCTACATAAAGTGTGGCAGCAAAGATGATTTTCATCTAAACCAATCCATGCCAACTGCTAAATTACAAGAACTTGGATTGAAATGACCGAAAGAACAGCATAACAGACATATGGTATATCATCAATCGACATCAACTGGTACTATTGGCGCTAGATGCTGTTGGATATATTGCAAAGATCAGAGCACCTATGGACATGTCCGAAGTTAAATGTAGATATTTCACAATGAAACTCCCAGGTTGAGATTACTAATGAAATGAGATAATGTAATGAGATTTGTACAGATGGGTAAAAGAATTTACAAACAGAAAAACCTAATTTTCATGCCAATTCCAAACAATGCAAAAACAACTGCAGAAGTACCTAAACTTTCAACATTTCGACACTTCCTCTTTCCACTTATAGCCTAACTAGATTCGCCCCCTCATCTCTCTCTCTCAACTGGGTTTTGATCCATGTCTACATTCTGTGATACATAAAGAAAGTGTGAAAGAAGAATTAGCATTAAAAGAGTATAATATATTTGCATCAGTGCTAGTTGACCACCCTTGTACAGATTCTGGACATACGGAGTCTGTGCTTGCTTACATGGTATACTACCGTAGCAAAGATTATTATGGGTGTTATTTACTGTATTTTATTGTGAATATTCTACTATTATTGTCTGTTGAGACGCATTAATATTACATGAAATGAAAATGTTGGCATATCCTAGGGCGTAGCTATCAACTACAGTAAAGTAGTGATTGATTTTCTAGGCACCACGTATCGTTCAGTAGTTTGCCATTGCTTTCTGAGCGGTGGGAGTTTTATTGTTACGTTTTGTAAAATCCCACAAAAACAGGAATTTGCTTCCAAATTTGCCCACAGTGGGGTTTTGAACCAGGTACCACTTGGGTTGCGTGATCGAGCTCACTACCGCTTGAGCTACAGACGCTCACAATATTACATACTGTAGTTATTTACACCTGTGATCTAAATGCACTTACAAACTAAACAAAGCTTATGATACAACATTCAATTGTTTTCAACTTTCAGCTGCTGGTCGTGTTTGTCCAATGTTTTTATTTTTGGGAGCATCTGACTAGTAATTGTGGAGCGCCTGCGCAGTGTGCTTAATTATAATATTACCACTATGAATAATAATAATAAAAAGTAATAGTATTAATAACAGATGAAAACGTAATCCTGGCTATAAGCTAAAAAAAAAATTATATACGAAGATAACTAAAGCGAAAAACTAAAACATACTTTTATTCAGAAATATTTTTTCTCTTGAAATTCTGATAAACATTAAAGCCAAAGGAGTAAAATAGTGTGCCAGGCGTATCAAGCCGGGCACTATGAGTACCTGCCATGTTGAACCTTTTCTCTGGTCACCAACCATTCAAAAGTATGTGGTATTACTTAACATACCAAAGGTGCCAAATAAAATTGCAACAAAAAGATAAATAATATCTGAAAATAATTCACCAAAAATATTTCTGTAAACAAAGTCAAGTATTCTCTGACATGATGCAACATATTACTACCTCTGAGAAGAAAAGCCATTGATCTGTACTTGTGTCTTGTCACTAACAAGTCCCTTTGAACTATAAAGGCTGTCCTCTGACTGGTGGCGGAGGTGAAACCCCGACTTGTGGGATGTCTGACCTCGAGACTAGACAAGAGAAATCCAACAAGATAGAAGTTCAAGTGCAAAATTAGATCAATGATGTGGTCTATGCATTGTCCCTTAATTTTGAAATCTTGTTTGTTCGCATGATAATAATATCCTTCGACAAGCATCAATTAAAATGAGTCAAAGACTTTATATAACTAAGGAGCATTTTTTCAACAAATGGGAAGAGAATAATGAAATCCAACATAGATGCAATAAAACAAATCAAATCATATGACAAATGGCACCAATTTTAAAATGCAAACATGTCACCATGAACACAAAAGAGCATTGTTTTACACAATCTGCTACCAACATTAGCTATTAGTGCCAAACATGGGCCTTTGACATCAAATGAAAGAAGAAAACTAGTCGACAATGATGGAAGTGTCTCTACGCTTGCAGAATGCTGGGAAGCCAACAAGAAGGAGCCGGTTGAGAAATGAATACACCAGGAAAAATTCTAAACTTCATCAGAAAAGAACAAATTAAATGGTTTACAATACATAAGCAGATTACCAACAGACAGTGCGCCTCAAAGAGCAATGCTACTCTGATACAGTGGTTACAAAACAAAAGGTCGTCACGCAAGGTGGACCTCAGAAATAGCCACAGGTAGTGAAAAACACTGTTTATGAAGAGCACACAAGCCGTTGTATAAATATCTTCTTATCCTTATGATGTGAGCAAGCGGAACTAAATGAAACTAACATGGTGTTTTGTAAGCAAAGGTGTGTCTTTTGGATCAACACATCCATTTCAACATACTATTTTTGTGACAGGAGTTTGCCCTTCTCTCTACTCGTGCCTGTGAGTTTGCAGGGCCTGCAAAAGCAAGAGCTAGTAACACTGCGACCTAAAAGACTTGTCGTAAGAGCGACTTGAGGTAGAGGCATAAGGAAGCTACCTAGTAAATAAAAGCGTCGCGAAATCGGATGTGCTGGCCTGCGCAGGCGCATGTGGCACAGCGTGCAATCGCTCTTGGCTCAGATCCGCCTGTGTGTGGTACTGGGGCCTAGAAACAGATAGTACTCGACCAACAAAAGCATGTGTCGTAGATGTGACTGATGTAGGACCTAGGAAAGCTACCCAAGTAAATAAAAGCATAGCAGAAATCAGATGTGTTGGACTACTTGTGGGCGCATAACTGTACAGCGTACAATCGCTCTTATTTCGAATCACATTCAAATCACAGAGTGGTTAACAAGTGGTCAATATGGGCGTTCGAAGAGGAAGAGGCTCGCTTACATACAAATCACAAAAGTGGTTTAACAAGTGATCCATATGGAGAATTGAAGATCTCTACTCTGTGAAACTGCGGTGATACAGTCTGATACAGGACCATCACTTGGAAGTGAATAATCCTTGGTCAACTCTGGTTCATTTGACTTCTGTTATCTCAATCTTAAACAAAAAATTTTTAAAAATAAGACCATTGCTGTAGTCTATACATATCAAATATTTGTCTGTACCAGTTTAAACCACTTAGCCCACTTATATCTCTCTCTACTCATTTATTCCTTCTATGTCACACCTTTAGTTCAAACAGCATCTACAATTATTACAGCCCTTTACATTACTTTTTTCTTTTTCTCCATTCCTGTTTTGCCTCTCACTTGTCAGGATAAAGAAGAGAGATATCTAGAACACACACTTTTGTGTGCGCTTCATAAATAGTGCCTTTCGTTGCTTCTGTTATCTCTGAGTCTATCTTTGTGTGGCGGCCTTTAGCTGTATCATTGTATCGCAACAACATAGCTCTTTGAGGTGCACTGTCTGTTAGTAATCTGCTTATGTGGCTGAACCATTTACCTTGTTTCTTGATGAAGTTTAGTACTGATGTTGTAGCCACTTTTTCTAAACGTCTTCATTTCTCAACAGGTCTCTTCTTGTTACCCCAGCGTTCTGTGGAGACACTTCATTTCTGTTGTGACTAGTTTTCTTCTATCATTTGATGTCAGCATCCAGGTTTGACACTGATATCATAATGTGGGGAGAAAGATTGTGTTGAACATTGCCAGGAATCTAAATTGCAAGTGCCTCTGGTTGGAATAAGGCTGAGAACAACTGGGAACACTGATAAGAGAAAGCAATGCACACAAACATCAGTCAGGCACCATATTAGGCCCTGACTATGCCAGAGTTCATGGCGACAAACAAAAAACAAACCAACAGAGTAATTGTCAAGACAACATTATCTGATCAATGTGCTCTTTATTAATACAACCACAACTTGGATGAATAATCGTTTATTAAATCCAGCAGGGCCTAACCCTAAAAGCACGTAAGTAAAAGTGTGTTAAGTATGGTTACTCACATTGTTGCCCACAACACCATTCTCAGAGAGGCTGGGATCAAGAGTCTCAGAAAGATCCCCATGAAAGTCTTGTCTAGTTGTCCCTACTGGTTTCTGTCGTACAGACCCGAATCTAAATTGTGACGGCCAATGACTCTTCCTGATGACACGCTTGACAAATTTCTGTGAGAAAAATACAATAGCCAAAATGGACATCTAATACTACAGAAAAGTTTTGAAACATTCCTGGACAGAGAGAAAATAAAAACATCCTACAAGACCTGGATGTTAAGGGCATGGCTGCTCATAAATAACAACATGCCATGGAATTTGAAATATTTTGGTCATGTTAACCAACACAGTGGTTTGGAAAACGGTAATGAAAGGAAAATTTTGGTTTCCTGGAGTATGAAGTAAGGGGATGACCAATACGAAGGTGGCAGCACTTGCTAGGATTTTCAGTCGAGCTGTGAGTCAAGTGACATTCTGCAAGGCACATACTCTACTTAAATACTGCTTTAATGATGACATTCTATGCATGTAAAGTTATTTGCAAAAGTGTACAGAACATATTTTCTTATTGAATGACTATAATAAAAAATGTGCCAGTCACATTAGAAAATAAGATTAACAGTAAATATTTAATCTCAACAATAAAGTGTGCAGATACAAAAGACAATACCGTTGGCAAAGAAAAACAAAGCGTGTATATTTATCTGGCTGATATCAAACGTGAAATTTGTACCTTCTTGAACTCTGAGGTTGAGGTTCCATGTAAGAGTCTGTCACAGTTGGTTTTGAAGTTTGGTCCCCCTGTTGGGTATTTGTTTGGGTTGATTCTCCTGTAGAGAATGAACAGAGAGAAGGACCAAAGTTAAAGAGGAATAGAGAAGGAATGAGTAATGTCTATTGTATTCTTCTTCTTGTGTTAGCTAATATGAATTCAGGCATAGTCAGAGCGCCTGGTATCGTGCTTCTGATTTTTGCACAAAGAGCCTGTTTTTCCTTATTATCTGATGTCCCCACTATACATGCGTGCCTGTCTTCTCCAACTTCAGAGGTGGTATTAAATGTTCAAGAACTGAAATCATTGTCGACCCATAGCTCTCATGCAGGATCAATTCTTATCTACTTGAAATTGTCCTCAACCTTTGAGGCAATGTACAATTTCTCTAACAAATTGGGGGGTGGCCATGGGTACCAGAGTTATGCATGACTCTTCATGGGCTATCTAGATTATAAGGAAACAGTATCCAGGTATATTTCTAACCATGTATAGGAAGTGTATTGATAATGACATGCATCATTGAAGATAAAATGTCAACCCTGTCATCTGGTTTTCCTAGTGTATATTCATCTCTTGGAGCCACTTCTTCTGTTGCCATTTAGTCATCAACCTTCTTATTTCAGTTTTACAACAAACCCACCGACACCTTCCTGCAGCCACCTGGTGAAATGAAAAGGCATGGTTGGCAAAAGAGACTGCTGAAAAGTCATGAGGGAGCCTGAAAAAGAAACAACAGCCATAGTTTTCCTGAGATTCCTAAATTGTTTCAAAGCTATGCAGTTTGTACAATACTCTGGGCAGGTGGCATTTTGCGGGCAGGACTGAGCCATATGGGGAGGTTAAACCCAGTGCAATGAAGTCAAGCGCTTCATCTTTGGGCAGCTTTACTTGTATGATAGTATCTTCATAAAACAAAATATTTCAAGTTATATGTCACAAAATATGAGTTAACATAGAACACACATAGAAAAGTACATGCATATATTTTCTTCCAAATCATCACTTACCTTTGCTGGATCTCTTGAAATGATTCCACACGGTGTGTTGGGATGTCCGACTGACAGACCCTCCAGATGTCTGACTCAGATTTGTTTCTGATCCAAGGCTGCTGTCCTCTTCTGGTGACTGCTTCAGTGAATCCTGCGATAAGCTCCCCTGACTTTGACCGCTCAAATATCTTTTGTTCTGAATTTGTTTCAGCCGTTCTAGAGAAATGTTTCCTGCTGGGGTGACACCTGATAAATGTTCCATGCTGGCAAAATGGCGTCAGCACTACTAGTTTTTGATGCTGACCCAAAAGCACTGCGGTCTACGCTGACATCAGGGAATCCAATAATAGATTCTCCTCGATGAAGTAGAAACTAGATACAAATACAGAAGACACAATCAGATAGAATATCTCTTGAATCAGCGTAAACATATCTTCTTATAATTTGTCTTAATTGTAATGTAGCAAAAAACGGGACTGCAGAGCCGATATATCGGTTCAGAGTAATGTTCATGATGTCGCAGAACCGATATATAGAACAGATGTCTGTTCACGAGCGAATGTATCTTCGAACCCCTTTACTGAAGTTAAAAAATCTTCAAGAAGCGGAAAGTACATATATGTAGGTACTGCATTACTATCTCCATTTAACGAATTTGAAAGAGGAAAGGCAGTGTACTATTGTGTTCAAGTCGAGACTTTTTTTAAAAAACGTTAATGTTTCTGGCCCGATCTTTACAGTGTAATCTTGAGTACTGTTAAGATCAAATTATAACATGATATTAATGAAGAAGATTTAATTGATGGTAATAATGACATTTGATTGTTTATGAAATGCGGTATCGATAGTTGTAAGTCTAATGTAATAATTGCATCTAAAGAATGGGCGTTCCACATTCCATTTATTGACATGTCTGCACTAAAAAGTACATATTATAAAAACTACTGCACCTAGTTAGATGAAACTTTATAGAATATGTTCCCACATGGATTATCTTCATTTAACTACTACTTCTAGAAACATCTATGAATACTAAGATGTAATACAAACCGAATACAAATATTTTGTATGCTTTTTCGTTTTTTCAAAATAGTCATGCTACAATAATCTAATTTTCTCAGCATTATATCACCTGATGTAAAATATTATTACATTAATGTATTCCACATCCAATTAGCAACAATTTAATATATAACATGTCATACTTTAAACAATTACAAGAGTTATAAAGTTAAACTAATTGACATTGAATGTTAAATTTGAACCGCAAAATAAATGCGTCCAGAGGTCAAAATAATACAGGACGAAAGGGTTAAGGGGGGATTCGGTAGTGTGGGGATCAAGAAGCTATTTTCGTTGTTTTCATGTTAATGTAAAATTTGTATAACCATTTTGAAAGATTATGACTTAGAATAGTAGAAAAAAAAATTAGTAAAAAAAAATGCCAAAGCGTTGCCATGGAAACAATACAAAATGGCTGCCAAAATAAAAAAATTTCAAATCCTAAGGCTCTGAATCTAATGAATGTAAGTAATTCTGTTTTCACTCTAAAGGTGCGTAATTGTAATATCTAAAATATTACACATGATGTTTAGGATATATTAAATATTTAATTTTTTATAAATTTTTAGGTAAAAATTCCACAAAATTCGGTCAAAAAAGCTGTTTTTTTGAGGTGTGTTTACCCAAAAGTGCATACAAAATGTAATATTTAATATATCCTAAATATCATGTATAACCCACAGAACATTACAGTGCTCCTGCTAGAGTGGCTAGAACAGCCTATTCATTACTTTCAGAGTCTTGAGGATTCTGGAAATTTGAGTTTGGCGACATTTATTGTTTCCATGTATCTTGCATTGACATATTTTTGTTTACAAATTTTTTCTACTCTTTTGAAGTCATAATATCTTAAAATTGTAATACAAATTCTACATTAACATAAGCTGTAATTTCAAGACCAGAATCAACCATAATTATTTGTCTTAATTCCACTTTTCATAATAGAAATCAAAATGTTAGTTATGAATATTTGTACAACAATATAAACAGAGAAATATAGACAGCCTTCTCAAGAGATGAGACTTAACATATTTCACCTAGATATCTCTGCAAGATTATCAACATCAGGATGTAAGAGAAAATAATCAGCTCTGATGTACTACAATGGAAATAAACTTGCCTTTCATTATGGGCATGCTCAGCCAGTAGCAACCAGATGGCTAGGGTATGTAGAAAGAATGGACAATAGTCGCATACTTCTTCTTCTTCTTCAGCGATCTCTGGTCATGCGCTTAATTTACTGTGGACCACAAACTGGGCAAGACGCTTCAGGTCTGTCAGGTTTCCCCAAAGCTTAGTTTTCAATTCGACTGGGTGTGGCTATGTTTAGCTTCTCAGCTCACACAGAAGAGGACAGTCTTGCAGGACATGCTCTGGTGTCTATTCTGCCTGCTGACACTGGCAGAAAGCTGTTTGACTTATTCCTAGTCTGTATAAGTGTTTGTTTGAGTCTGCAGTGTCCGGTGCGTAGTCGAAATATAATGACCTGGTCTGTTCTGCTTAGGTCTTTGAGGGAGTCTTTTCCCATAATCATATCAGTGTTTGTCTTCAGTCTGCAAGACTTTCTCTGTCTGAGGTTTTGACCTCTTGAAAGACAGGGTTGGTAAATTTATCTTTGTACTGCCCTCCTTAGCTAAGACATCAAGCACTCTCATTGCCTGCAATGCCACAGTGAATGGAATCCACTGCAAGTGAATTTCTGCCTTTTCTGAAAGCTGAGCAAGTTCTCTTTGTAGTTTTTGTACTGTGCTGTCCAGTGGTTAGCCTCCAGGGCTTGCATAGCTGACAATGGAGTCTGTAAATACCATCTTGCTTGCAGCTGCTTGCAGCTTATTCATGTGCTGTGCTGCCATCAGAAGAGCTATGAGTTCTGCTTTGTGGTTTGGAACATATTCTTCCAGTAGGAACGCTAGAGACACAGTGGTAGCATCTGGGTGCCTATTATGCCTCCTGCTCCACCATTCATGGTTGCCTCCATTGCCGATCCATCTGTAAATTCTTATCCAGCTGTCTTCTGGAAACATGTAATGGAGATGTTCCATTGTAATTGCTTTTTCACTAGATTAGGCTCAGCATCTTTGTAATAATTTAGGGATGGAGGTTGAGTAGTTTAGTGGTACTGAGTCTGGTTCCCAGTGATCAAAAAGCAATTCTTCAGGTATGGAGTTATGATTTAGTAGTTCCAAGTGCTGGCTCCTATTTCTTTTGCTTTGTGGTTTAGACTTGTGCGCTTTAGTCTGTTCTTTGTTCTGGCCACCATTTTTTCATGCAGTGGATGGTGAGGCATTCTTTTGATCCTTTCAGTCTGTAGAATCACTTTTCTCCTTCTTGTCTTCCAAGGGCTGGATGTTGGCTGCCTTTTACATTTCTACAATTGGTGTAGATTTCATGGCTCCCAAAATAGTACGCAGACACCTGTTTGTGTTTTTTCCAGTATCGATTTGTTTGAATGGGCTGCTGATATCCATGTCGATGATGCATATTCCAGGGTCGGTCTAACTGCACCAGTGTACACCTGACTCAGGATTAGAATATCAGCTCCCCAGGTAGTTCCAGCCAGCTTCCGCATCACACTTTGTTTCCTCAAAGCCTTTCTGTTTGTTTCCATTATGTGATGTTTCCATGTCAGACGACTGTCGAGCTTAACTCCCAAAAAGGTTGGAGTATGGGAACGGGGACGATATCATCGTTAAATTTCAGTCTGAAGTGTTCTTCCTTTGTTGACAATGAGAAAAGCGTTGCTATAGTTTTGCTCCGGTTTATTTCTAGACCCCATTTACTTGCCCACATTATGACGCTGTTCAGGCTGGCCTGGAGTTTAAAGATGGCAGGACCCAGAAACTCGGAGGTGTACCACAAAGCTAGATCATCAGCATGGAGAGAGTGTGATACATGTCTGGGCAGAGTTTGTGGCAGATCATTAATATATAAATAGTCGCATACCACAACAAGTCTTGTTCTGTAAACTTTCAGAGGTGAAGAGGCACCAAGGCAGACCACTGTTTCGATATAAGGGTGTCTGCAGGGTCTCAATGAAGAAATTTTATAATCGGTCCAAACAAATGGAAAAAAACTAGCCGATGACCGAATTGTGAGGAAAACAGCATTAAGCAAAGGTGCAGAATCTTTTGAAAAGAGACTTCAGGATGAGCTGAAAGACAAGAGAGACAAGCGCAAACTCAGAAGTTGTCACAGTAAAACACTTGCCAACTGACTGTCCATAAAGACAAAAAAATATCATAGATACAGCAATATTATTTGAGATGAAATGATGTTATTGTTGTTAAGGATACAGCAGCCTTGTGGCCTTTGACCCTCTGTGTCTCAATGTAATGCATTGTATTGCTGGCGAGTCTATGGATGTTCTACTCAAGGTTTATTTTCCTACCACAGCGAGTAAATCTTATCAAATGGAGACATGGATTTAGTAGCAATTATTATTTATTTAAACTTTTTGCCATGACAGCAGCTTCCTGCTCTTTTAAATTTTGAATTGCCAAAGGATCGTTCACGTGCTCACTTTGAACATGAGTGTACATTTTATCATCTATCTCCGATAAACAATCATGAGATCTCA
>JADZMA010000091.1:0-73893 GCA_020796225.1 Arion vulgaris
CAGGGGAAGTCTGTTATAGCCGTACGAGGCGGAATATAACAACTGTTATACAACAATCTAACAAGATGACATCTTAATATATAGGACTGGATCAGATAGACAAGAAATAATTGAAGACATTCTGGAAACATTGCTCCATCTTGCTTTTGCGCAGGGAGACTCCATCCCCTCTGTTTACCATTAGACATCAGTCGGGGATGGAACACGCATGTTTTTGCCGCCCGAAGTGCTCTGATGCCAGTTAGTAACATAAAACATGTGTCTGTTTCGTATATAAATATGTCTTCGACTATATAAATATGTTTGAAAAGATAAAGTCAATGTGACCTCTCAAAGGTCAATACATTTTACGTAAGAATACATCAACTAAATCAATTTCAACATAGACTCAGAACTTTGTTCTATCCAGCAAACATTTATAAACAGATCCAGCTGTTTATTTTCCCACATGAAAATGAAAATCGTGGCATATCTAAGGATGTAGCCATCAACTACAGTATTCTCTACATAAAACATTTCCCACCAAAAAATAAATTGATAATTTGTTCTTTTTACTATATTTTCTCAGTACTGACTCTATGGTTAAAAACTCACTCTCTCAATAATAATGATTAAACGTAGGGGTATGTAATACATATTCATGCATTTTTCTCATAGCTATGTCATATTATAACTGTGTTTAAAACATTACTTAAATTCGCATTTATCTGTTTTTTTATTACATGAATAATCTAAAGGGCTAGCTCAAAGATACACAAGTTCAGAAAATGATAATGTTTGAGAATCATTATTCTGTAGATTTCTTCTCTGCTTTCTTCTTCCCCTCGTCCTAGGGAGATATGGGTCCACAACCAAGGCCTTCCAACCCGCCCATCCAAGGGCATCTTTTCCAGATCTCTCAACCTCTCCCCATTTTCTTGCATTCCTCTCAGCTCCATGCTCAGATGTTCCTGTGTCTTCCCACTTACCGTTCTGGGGTTCCATCGGAGAGTCTGTCTCGTGATACTGTCAAGAGCTTTCCTCAGTAGGTGTCCTATCTATCATACCTTCGCTCCTTATCCCATTTCAACTGCCGTTGTCCAGCTCTATTCACAGTTCCCTTTTTGTGGTCTTGTCATACCATCGCAGATGGAGTATCTCTGCTGACATTTATTGATGAATGTCTGCAACGTTTATTTTCCTTAGTTGTTCTCATGTCTCTACTCCATACAGAGACATTCTTGACATTTGAGTTAAATATTATCTTAGTTTTATTCCTGATCATTTTTGAAGTCCATATGTTCTTCAGAACGACACATGCTGATCTTTCGGTACATACAACAGGAATAGCTCTGCACACTAACTGCGTCAGAAATAATCAATATAATTTATATTTTTATGCCGGGTCATGCAGTTGCGGAAGGTAACGAGAGAACAGATTGACTAGCTGATACAGCAGTGATCGAGGAAGGACAAGCAATGTACAGGTCAGACATTATCAATAACCTCAGACATAATTTGTTTTTTTCATACTTGTATGAATCCGCATCGCTGTCCAGAGTGAAGACGATGAGTGAGACCGAGGAGCTGCCAAAACTAGACACTTTGCTAAGGGACAGGTATATGTCTATAATACATATAGTAGCATAGCTTGATTCTACGTGCAGGCTGCAGTATCTTGATTCTGCGTGCAGGCTACACTATCTTGATTCTGCGTGCAGGCTGCACTATCTTGATTCTGCGTGCAGGCTGCACTATCTTGATTCTGCGTGCAGGCTGCACTATCTTGATTCTGCGTGCGGCTGCCTATCTTGATTCTTCGTGCAGGCACTATCTTGATACTGCGTGCAGGCTGCAGTATCTTGATTCTGCGTGCAGGCTGCACTATCTTGATACTGCGTGCGGCTGCAGGTATCTTGATTCTGCGTGCAGGCTGCACTATCTTGATTCTGCGTGCAGGCTGCAGTATCTTGATTCTGCGTGCGGTGCACTATCTTGATTCTGCGTCGAGCTGCAGTATGAAGTGAGTTTGACATTTTCTTTATGTCAATAAAATTAGATGATACAAATAAAAGTCAATGTGAAGTAAAAATATAAATAAATAACAACTAACCTTCTACATATGACAAGTGACATAGTTTATAGATATAGAGGCTATTGATACAAATGATAATTATCAACAAATTCTATAACTTATCATGTCAACCATATGTTAGACCTGACCTTCTAACCTTATTGCAATGGTCCATTATTGAGGAAGGACAAAAGGGAAAAGCAGTACGATCTTTGGTTTGGTAGAGGAGGATCTTTCAGCAAGCACCTGTTAGGGATTAGATGGGGATTGGCTGTTGGTCTGGTACAAGATCTTTCAGCCGGTTTTGTTCGTCTCTATCATCCGTTGTAAGATTTGAGAAGTCTGATCTGCTTAAATCTCTATCCCATGGAACTGAGTCATCGTTTGGATCATACCCACAAACATTATGTATTTGTGTTTGTGATTGTGTTATATTATCATATGTATCTACATCAGGACTGCCTGCCATGGTGCTGTTTAATCTCATAGGGTTAGGACTGTCATCACCTTAAGGTGTGGGGTCATCAAGAGATCGACTTCGAACACTCAACTCTAGAAATGCGAAATTCTTGTTACCAAGTTTACTGTAAGCAGGCCATCTTCACTCTGATATTTACGCATCCCAGGTCGTGAGAAATAAAGTTTGTAACAGTCCTAGAACTAAATCTTCACGAGTTGTATGTCTGCTAGACCTGTTCACAATCAGGAAAGTGCTATTAACCAAAGCTTCCTCTGATAGTCTCAAATCTTCCTCACTTATATAACTGTTTTTTCACAGTACCTCCATCATCGTATTCTTATCATCACTCTCAGAGTACATATCTAATGCTACACCGTTTAGCTTAGACGCGGGAAATGTATTTGAGTGAGACAATGTCAACAAACGATTGCTTTCCCCGCTCTCAATACCGGATTCTTGACTATCTTGATCGGTTTGTCGTTTGCTGCCTAGCAGTACATACCTAGATAGGTCTCTGTCACTTTTAGATTCAAATGGACGGGCGCGATGTTCATAGTTTTCAATGGGGTAATGTATTTTATGATTTTCTAGAAGAGGCTGTACAGAAAGGTCATTATCATCCCTGGAAGAGGCATCGTCTTGAAATTGCTGATGTGAGGTTATTGGTTGAAAGGATGAGAAGGATGAAGAGTCTGTTGTTCTGATGGTATTATATGATGTTCAAATGAGCCTGGTACGGTCTCAGTAGTCTGGTAATACATTTGTGGTAGTTGTGATGGGGATAATAGGGGATGTGATGACTGCGATGGCGCGACAAGGTAGATCCATTGAGACGTTGTGACGCTGCTGTTTGAGCTAATCAAGTTACTGTCGTTGTCACTATGTATCCAGGTTGTTAATATCTTCACCGGCTTCTTGTCACGCTCTATTTCAATACTCTCTGTGCTAGTAGCCTCAGTACTTTTGCACCTACTAACATCTCCACTAGGATTAACTGTAACAGGCTTGACTCGTAACGTTTTCTAAACGGAACATGCAGCTAATCGTCTGCGAGACTCTAGCTGTTGTCCATGGATCTAGTTTACATCTGACTGTTGATGAGCAGGAGGTAATGAGGAATTTTGCAGCTTAATTAGATGTTGCTGCCTTGGTGCCAAGTCTGGTGTGAGGTTTCACTTCAGTTATCTCTCTCCTGTTGAAAGATTGTAATTAAACAAATATATGATTGACATGTCAGCTAATGTTAAAAACATATTCTGAAAAAGCTGAATATATATTTTTATTTTACCTCTTTAAAAATTAAAACATTATTTATATTTACATTATATTTGATACGTATAGACTGCCTCTACACAAGCAATCTGTTTTATTTCATTGATGAAAAGAATGACCTTCATCCCTCTTTATGGAACTCCACTAGAATACACAACACCTACATGCCTAACCTTGATCATGTATGCCCCCACGTGGTATGGATTGTGCTCTAGGAGAGAACCTACAGTCACCTCCGCACACCAGAGAGGTACAGCAGCACACGTCTGAGACTGTTGTCATCATCGCTTGCGATTTATGGCTATTATCGAACTCTATCAATACTTAGTAGATTAAATTATTCATATTGATCTTGTTATGCAAAGCGTCGATGATACAGCAGTTAGTCAGGTGCAGAACTTTTAATAAAATATGGGAAGACGAAACTGTCCCAGAACAATGGAACAAGAAAAAATCGTTAGATCTCCCAAAAGATTACCTGAAAGATTGCAACCACTGGAGACGGACCACCCTATTATTAGTAATAACCAAGACCGTTTGCTAAATTATTCTCAATAGAACCAAAGGAACAGTAGATACAACCCTGAGAGTAATATAAATATCAAATAATAAACATCTAGTAACACATTATTTGACTAATCTTATCCGTCCTATATCTTGGAAACAGTGACAGGTCTCGGCATATTGTCAGCTAAAGCTAATTGTTGGTTATCCATGGTTAGTTAGTAGTATTTTTAATTTTGTTTTCCCGATCCAGAAGCGCCAGGCTTTTCAGCTCTTCGGCTCGTGCCATGGACATCGTAACCTTCGTTCGTGCCACGAACACCGTAAATCTAGAATCTGTGGCTTTTCTGCCATCCTCAGGAATTGCACCCGCACACACAGAGGATAGTCACCCGTAGTCCAACGCGCTACGAACACGCTGGGTAGACAGGCAGTTAGTAGTATAAACATTTCTCTAGTGGATGATAATACCTATTTTCATCTCATACTGTTATACGTTACATAGGGTCTGCAAGTAATTTCTCCATACCGCTCTGTCTGGCAGCTCGCTTTAACCCATTCCATGGAATTAAGTCCGATATTTTTGCCGCTCTCAGCAAAGTTTGTTCCATGATTTGACTAGGATGTCCTCACTTTCTTGAACCATTGGCTTCCACTTCAATGCCTGCGTTGGTATTCTTTGATCATTTCTTCTCAAAGTATGTCCATCTTCATTTCTCCTCTTATAAACATGTTACTAGTGGTTGACAGACATTTCTCTGATTGCATCACTTCTATATATATATATCTCACTAACATCAACGCCGATGGTGACGACAGTAAAAGTGTTAGCTATAGAGATCTTGTAGACAGTGGAGGTAGTAGCCTTAATGACTGACGTTTATGTGTCCTCAGTTTTAGTTTCAGTTTGGAATATCATTTCCCTCCGGACATGTCCATATGTGCTCCGAACTCCTTCGCAATATCTCCATCAGCGTCCATTGACTGGCCATACCTGTTCGATTTTGATTGTAGAGTCTACTAACATACAGTTTTGCTATTCTTTTCTTACTACTCAATCTTTAAACCCAGCTCCTGCAATCTAGTAGTTGACGTGTTTGAGTCATGAAAATGTTTTGCGGCCAGACTCTATGAGGGCGTTCAAAATGTCAGTTCTATTGATTATTGCTGATATAGTGACAGAGCCATCGAGTCTGTCTGCTCTTTCATTGCCAATGACACCCATGTCTTGGAACGAAGATAAATGTAATTCTGCAATCATCGTTATCATCAGCATTATTGTCATCATCCACCTCTTCCTCCTCCTCCTCCTCATCATCATAGATATTATCATCATCGTCATCATCATCATCATCATCGTCCAAACAACCTGATATGTTTTTTTAAAATCTCGTCTCAACTATATGTTTTACATCCATTCCTGGCATACGTCAGCTCGGACGGCCTCCTTACGACCAATCAGATCTGATACTAATACTACAGTATAACTCTAGATGTGGTAAACTAAAGTGGGGTTTTCTTGTTTGAAAAATCTTACAGCTATCTTTTTGTGCAAATATATGCCCTGTTGGAAAACATGCACAGACTTTCGCAGAAAGTCGGATGTGCTATCTAGATGTTGTTGTCCTAATAAGGGCACAATGCCTCACGTTCTCTGTACAAACCGCACATATCACAAGATGGGTTAACAAGAACGGACAACGCAAACAAAGCATACATTCCATTCCACTTCTCATTTCAGTTAGGACATGCCAGGACAGTGTCGTCTTCGTGGTAGAGAGAAGTATACTAAGCACTTCTCATTGGTACGTTAAACAAATGGACTTCTGAGATGGCTGCTGCAGCGGAGGACAGAACACGTAGGAATCAATGTGTCATTACGTCGATCCATAACAAAACCATAACACACACTAACATAACATATAACATAATTTCTAATTTTAGTGTTAAACACCGGAGAGTAACCTTCTAACTGTGCCATGCTTCTAATCACTTCAATCTATTTTTCCCTCGCCATATTGTCTCATTTCTCCTGAACATCGTCCCTGAGGAGAGTCTGGCAAGGATTAGAGTGTGGCTCCCATACGGGAAAGCCGTGTTCAATTCACGTAAGGCCAAAATTTTTCCTGTAGTGGGCATAAATTAAAAATCTAACCTAAACATCTTCACGGCGACTGTATAGCCATTAGCTTCATCAGGTTCACGTCCACCTGTTCTACACCGCCTAAAAGCGGTACACAGGCATAACAACAGTTTAAAAATATATTTTATCTTCACTGAAAAAACACCAACTTTAGAATTCTTATTCAGCATTCCTTTCACAGCAAATCTTGCATGATCCATAATTTTATTTGTTGATATAATGAAACACATTTTATGTATAATTTTTTTCTTATCGATCTGCACCTACGTTTATTTTGTTGACTTTCTCAAGTATCTATATATTATTGTGCTGTGTAGTTGTTTCTGACGTACATGCAAAACAAGAAAATTGCAGTATTAGTTGTGTAAGCAGTTTAGAAGGATTTACCTTGTTTGTTTTGGTTTGAGATTTGGTTTTGTCCACTGTCTGTGCTGAAATCTGTTCTCTGCGTCTTCTTCTTTCCTCATATCGTTTTCTTCGTTTTCTATTGAATGTAACAACATCTCAAAGTTACATAAAATATTCGTTACAAACAAAGTATAATATCTTAAAGTAACTACAAACTGCGCTACAAACAAAGTAGTAACATCTCAAAGTAACAGAAAAACTGTGCTACAAACAAAGTAACGATATATCAAAGTAACATAAAATATTCGTTACAAACAAAAGTAGTAACATCTCAAAGTAACGTACAAACTGAGGTACAAACAAAAGTAACGATACCTCAAAGTAACATAAAATATTCGTTGCTAACAAAGTAACGATATTTCAAGTAACGTACAAACTTCATTACACAAAAAGTAGCAATATCTCAAAATAATATAATAGCCTTGTTAAAGATCTTAACATAAGATGATGATAATGATAATATCCTTCTAGTATCAATAGATAATGGATATAACGATCATAGTGGATATTGTTCTTCTGCTCTCTCCTATCGCGATTCATGTCATCAAGTTATTTTCTCTGAGCTTCATCAACTCTCAGATCTGTTTTAATCTTGTTGCCTGGTACATAATTTACTGTTCACTTTTCCGATCAGAGTTCCCAGTGCGGCAGATGAAACATGGCGGACAGCACCTTATTGACGGAACTGGCCACTTGACGTGGCGGTAGCTGTACGGTGGGTTCAAAGTTCCTCCCAACGTCAGAAACAACCTCTGGCGCCAGCTCTACACGACGCTGGTTGTGTACGTAAAAACGCTGATCTGTAATACATGCCGTATTAATGGATGCCTCCCTCTGTCAGATGCCAGCCTCTGGCAGCTAGCTCTACACCACGCTGGTTGTGTACATAAAACTCTGATCTGTAAAACTAGACATGGATTCCTCCCACCGTCAGAAGCAACCTCTGGCGCTAGCTCTACACCACGCTGGTTGTGTACGTAAAAACTCTGATCTGTAATACATGACGTATTAATGGATGCCTCCCTCTGCCAGAAGCAACCTCTGTCGTTAGCTCTACACCACGCTGGCTGTGTCGCTAAAAACTCTGATCTATACATGACGTATTAATGGATGCCTCCTCTTGCCAGAAGCAACCTCTGGCGCTGGCTCTACACCACGCTGGTTGTGTGCGTAAAACTCTGATCTGTAATACTTGACGTATTAATGGATGCCTCCTCTGTCAGAAGCAACCTCTGGCGCTAGCTCTACACCACGCTGGTTGTGACGTAAAACTCTGATCTGAATGAGACAATGGATTCTCCACCGTCAGAAGCAACCTCTGGCCTAGCTCTACCACGCTGATTGTGTACGTAAAAATGCTGATCTGTAATACTAGACAGTTTAATGGATGCCTCCCTCTGTCCAGAAGCAACCTCTAGCACTAGCTCTACACTACGCTGGTTGTGTAAAAACTCTGATCTGTAATACTGCATATTAATGGATGCCTCCCTCTGCCAGAAGCAACCTCTGGCGCTAGCTCTACACCACGCTGGTTGTGTACATAAAAACTCTGATCTGTAATACTTGACATATTAATGGATGCTCCTCTGCCAGAAGCAACCTCTGGCGCTAGCTCCACGACGCTGGTTGTGTACGTAAAACTCTGATCTGTAATACTGACATATTAATGGATGCCTAAGAAATAAATGTTTGTGGTTCATATCCTGTGTTTAGTAACTTGTTTTTCCCTCCCAGAAGCCTCTAACAGAAGCCTCTAACAGAAGCCTCTAACAGAAGCCTCTAACAGAAGCCTCTAACAGAAGCCTCTAATAGAAGCCTCTACAGAAGCCTCTAACAAGCCTCTAACAGAAGCCTCTAACAGAAGCCTCTACAGAAGCCTCTAACAGAAGCCTCTAACAGAAGCCTCAACAAACCTCTAACAGAAGCCTCTAACAGAAGCCTCTAATAAAGCCTCTAATATTTGTTCAATGATCTTAATCCTTGGTTCCGGTGCTTCTCTTGAGTTCTTGAAACATTTTATCCTTCCGTTCTACACCATCATGAGTAGAAGTCCTATAACTGGTAACTCTTGTTTTCTGTCTTGTGGCGACAGCGTGAGGCGAAGCTGGAATAAACTCTCCAGAACTATTTGGGCATACTTCTTCTTTGCGATCAACTTCTGCTATCGACTACCAGTATGTGTCATAAACAGGGCATCCAATTGGGTCTTCTCCGGTCCTCCATTGTTTGTTTGTAGGGTGGTTTCTGTTGGCTGGAGTTCCATTGTCACACTACTCAGGCTGGGGCAGTCTTGCAAGATATCTACTGGGACTGCCTTGGTGCTCCACAGATGCAGGTAGCCGAGACCCTGAGATCCATTCTACTAATATTTGAGATCTCTGTTATCGTACAGTATTTACTCCTCTTAAGCAACTGGCAAATCCAGGGAACAGCACGACCATGCTACTTGGCTTCAGCGATGTCGAAGAAGTTATCAGAACACCAATAAATACAGAGACATAGTGCCTTATTATGGCGCATTAACAATATAATGAAACAGTTTAGAACAGAGAGAATGATAATAAAATGTTAATAATGGAATACATGAACATATAAGGACGTTTTAAATACTAGCAGGTAAGAAAACGTTAGATACATGATTTTATAGTATGATAAAGTTAAATGCGACGACTTTATCAAGAAGTATGCACATGATTTGATAGTATGATACAGTTAAATGTGACAGCTTTATCAAGGAGCTTAACAGCTCTTCGGCTCAGTGCCACACATCGTAACCCTTCGGTTCAGTGCCACGAACACCGTAAATCTGGAACCTGTGGCTTTTCTGTCAGTCCCAGAATTGAACCGCACTCACGGGGCTTGTCACCGTCGTCCAACGAGCTACGAAAACGCTGGACAGGCGGGCATGTTATTTTGTATATGTACCGCAAACCGAACGATGTTTTGTAATACAACACAGTTTAAATAAATGTGTAAGTATTTAACAAAATATCTATCTGGAAAATCATAGCAGAAACTGGCACTTGACTTGTTCTTGATCTGTCACATTTCAGGACACATTTCTTCGAAGGAAATATCATGCTGTTTGTTTATGCTCGTACATAACAAAATACAAACATAACGCATACACTCATTAGCAAAATGCATCTCAAATGTGCACATTTCAACTCACGTTACAGGATGTAAGATGCAATACAAATGATGATAAAAACAAGAACAGGCAATAAAATTCCGATGATGATCAAAGTGCGTCCAAACAACAGACTGGCTTGAGTCTGAAAAAGTACGTGATGCTGTTACAGTGAGAGAGAGCATTCCTTGATGCAAGATAATCAAATCATGTTGGTAAAAATGCAATCAAGACATGCTGAATGTTTACAATAGTATTTATTGTATTCATTGTTTTGTTTTATCCTGGAGAGATATATTTAATTATGGAAACAAGATTATGATATTAACACAAGCTGAGCGTAATTAACTGATGTATGTATATAAATTACGGCTGGCGTCTGTAGCTCAAGAGTCAGTTAATCACAATCCAAGTGTACATGGTTCAAACTCCAAGTCGGGCAGTTTGAAGCAATTGTTTACTTAGTTTCTATCTTATCTTATCTCTATCTTAACCACATTTGCCGTGAAGCGACAGGGGGAGTTAGTTTTCTATCTTGTGCCAGGTGTGTTGCGCTTGACGTTGTCAGTCCATGCTTTCCAGGACTCTGAGATATTATCTATCCATCGTGTTTCTTGGCCTGCCTCATGCTCTGCGCCTGAGTGTCGATTATATAGGCACGTGATGGTAGTAAATGTGGTTCCATTCTCATTAGATGGCCGAACCACTTGATTCTTTGCTTCTCGTAGTACTGTATGCATGGTATTGTACCAACGATGATTCTGATTTTCTCTCCTTGTAACGTTGACAGCTTTTCGTAGACATCTCATTTCACATGTTGTAATCTTTCTTTCTTGTGTCTTAGTCAGGGCCCATGTTTGGCACTGATAGCAGAGAGTTGGAATTAATATACAGTTTATCAGTTGTCGTTTGACTGCCATATTAATGCTTGGATGTTTTAATAGTGGTGACAGTTGGTACGTCACTGCATTTGCCTTCTGGCATCTAGTCTCGATTTCTCTGTCCATCTTTCCATTTGCTGTGAATATACTCCCGAGATATTTGAATTCTGGAGTCTGTTGTATTTTGACATTATTCACGTGTATATTTAGTTGACCTGTTGACCTACTTATTGTCATGACTTCTGTTTTGGAGGTGTTAATTTCATGTCTATTTTGGCATGTCGCTTGCAGTCATTTAAATGTGTTGTTGAAGTTTGGATTTCTATGAACGGTAAAAATAGACCTCATCGTTCAGAAATCAAATGCAAACTTCTGAACGTATAGGTGGTGTCTAGAAAATCAACAACCCGATTACTGTAGTTGATGGCGAAGTGATGTCAAAGGAAATGCCACGATTTTCATTCATTTCACTTCATGTCTCTCTCTCTCTCTCACTCTCTCTCTCACTCTCTCTCTCTCTCTCTCTCACTCACTCTCTCTCTCTCTCTCACTCTCTCTCTCTCTCACTCTCTCTCTCACTCTCCTCTTTCTCCTCTCTCTCTCTTCCTCACTCTCTCTCTCTCTCCTCTCTCTCTCATTCTCTCTCTCTCACTCTCTCTCTCTCTCATTGTTCTTTTTCAGCCATTTTATCATTCTTGCTGTGATATATTTAATAATAGTACAAATATGTACTGAAGTATATGTATAAATGTACAAATATGTACTGAAGTATGTGTATAAATGTACAAATATGTACTGAAGTATGTGCATAATTGTACAAATATTAAAGTCTCGATTTACGTGATTCCATCTGTTATAACAATTACCACGTAAACGAAAATTCGTTTTTTTAGCTTTTAAATTCAGTATTTGGGAATTGTTGTTAACAGAGTCCTTGAAATATTTGTCTAATCTCGACTTAATTATCATATCAACAATACAACTGGTGATATTGTAAGTCAGGGACATTAAGTAGTAAATGATGTTTAAACGGTTCGCTCCCGTTTAGATATCCGGACATTTTTCCCTAGAGATCCTGATCTCAGTGTAGGTGAGATCAAGTTCCTAAGTCTATCGAGTTGGACGATAAAACGTGAGGTCTCGTGTTCAAGCTGAGCGCGTAAAGAATCATTGTCAGCTCAAACTCGAGGAAGAGCAGGCTGGACAGCCGCTGTCCGGGCAAAATTGTGGAGAAAATTTAAAAATAAAATTTCGACAAAGTCTTCAAAATTATATCGGAGACACTCGCCTGTGCTACGAAGTTCGTGCACGATCACTTAGATCTTTCAGTCTAAGAAAGAGATCGGAGCAGACATGGCTATTCACCTTCTTCTTCATCGGCGATCTCTGACCCAAGCTCTTAATTTACTGTTGACAACAAACAGCGGTCAGCTTTAGGTCTGTAAGGTTTCCCCGAAGCATATTTTCAGGTCGACTGGTGTGTCTAAATATTGCTTATCAGCTCACCCAAAAGGGACAGTCTTGCAGGATATCTCTGGGGTTATCACCGAAGTTCAATGACATAGTTCAATAAATAAAAAAAATAAATAAATAAATCAAATCAATCAACCAATCAATCAATCAAATTAATCAATCAATCGATCAGAAGACTAAACAAAATTTTGCGAAAGATAGTAATATCATATTTGAAAGTTTGTGTAAATATCCTATTCAGTGAATACAACTTAGAAACAAAATGCATTAAAAAAGCAACAACCGGTGATTGCAATAGTGGAATTTATGGGAAGGTTTTATGGTGGGGGGTAAATTTTTATGTAGTCTTTTCCTTTTAAAAAAACCATTAAGCTGCTTCCGTAAAAGATGTCTGGTAAAGTTCGATTTCACTTCTTATATTCGTATCAACCAGCTCAGGTAAAACTTGAAAATAAGTATAGGTGAACAGATTTGCAACTGCTGCACGTAGTGTGAGATCCACATGGATGTGCTTTTATAATTAACATCCCAAGTGGATGAATTTTATGAAGACCAGTTAACAAATTTCAGTTTAAAAAAGTCCCGACAATATCTATACTTCTTCTACTTGTGCGTCTGTTTTTGTGTCTTGGCGTCTGTTTTGTGTATCTTCCGATCCGTTAGTGGATAATGCGCAACTAATAAAGTGGAAGAATCCAGGTTCAATTCTGATTCACTCCCAAAAGCATCACGGGCAATCGCTGTAGTTGGCCTTGATGAAAGGGCTCTGCCCCAACTAATGTAATTTAACATGAGATATATTTGGGCGTGATAAAGTTGCTAGTCTCATGCTAACTCTGTTTGGTTTCTCTAACGACATGCTCAGCTTTGTTTGGTTTTTTCTAACGACATGCTCCCGACGTGCATTGGTTCTATTCTTTTATCCCAAAAAAGATGTCACGGCATTCAAATTGGGACATTTCAAAATATGTGCCAATATTAGGTCCTTACCCCGCTGTAGTGTATTCTAACTACTTATTCTGTCTTCATCTTCTTCAACGCTCCACATCGACCATTTTTAACCACACTTGTGATTTGTATGTGATCTGAACCTAAGACGATTGTCATTGTTGGGCCAGTTATGCACCTACGTAGGCTATCACACCCAATTTATGCGTGCTCTTTATTTACTGGTAGTTCACTGGGTCCCTACCTCAGTCGCCTCTTACGACATGCTTTGTAGGCCCAAAGGTGCATTATTATTTGCTCTCTCGAGCCATGACAACAAAGCGACATACTTATTCGAAAAGAATGCTGCAAAAACATTTCACTATTTCGGCTGATACACCAGATCAATATTAAATAATGTCGCAGATAGCAAAGTAGATAACGCTGTGTGCTAGTGGACAATGTGCCTCAGAAAGTTAGGGGTTCGAGTCCAGCCTAAGTAAAAAATGTTCCGTTTGCACACGGCATGCGGTTGCATTTCCCGAAACCTTGATTCTTTCTTTGAAGATTTAAATTCAAGTGTCTCTGAATTCGGGTAAGACTCGTCTGAATAGCAGAAGACCTGGTGTGGAAAACAAGACTTACGCAAAATTTGTCAGTGGCGTCATAAAAGGGTATCATATTGGCCTGAATTAAATGACAATGGGAAGAAGAGAGAGAGAGAGAGAGAGAGAGAGAGAAATAGAAAAAAACACTAGAAAGAATAAACGTTGCATTTCTTATTCAAACTTGATTTAAATACATGAAAGTTGAAGTGACGTTTGAATATATGTTTTTTCTATACTATTCTGATAGTGTCAGTTTGATACATAATACTTCTACAAAGGGAAAATCCATTATTTTCCGTTCTGTCACCTTTCTAATAATTGTTTCTTAGTTAATCACAATTTTTCAACTCTTTTCTACATTTCTTCTCCAAGTCACCTTTGGATGTGCTTACATCTCTACATGTCTTCTCCCAAATCATCTTTGGATGTGCTTTCATCTCACATGTCTTCTCAAGTCATCTTTGGATGTCTTACACTCTACATTTCTTTCAAGTCACCTTTGGGTGTGCCACATTTTCATGTCTTCTCCACGTCACCTTTGGATGTGCTCATCTTCATGTCTTCTCAAGTCACCTTTGGATGTGCTTACATCTCTACATTCTTCTCCACGTCACCTGGATGTGCTTACATCTCTACATCTTCTCCCGTCACCTTGGATGTCTTACATTTTCATTTTTTATCTATGTCACCTTGGATGTGCTTACATCTCTACATTTCATCCCATGTCCCTTGGATGTGCTTACATTTTCATGTCTTTCAGTCACCTTTGGGTGTGCCATCTCTACATGTCTTCTCCCCGTCACCTTGGATGTGCTTACATCTCTACATGTCTTCTCCAAGTCACCTTTGGGTGTGCCCTCTCTACATGTCTTCTCCCCGTCACCTTTGGGTGTGCTTACATTCTACATGTCTTCTCCAAGTCACCTTTGGATGTGCACATCTCTACATTTCTTCTCAAGTCACCTTTGGATGTGCTTTACCTCTACATGTCTTCTCCCAAATCACCTTTGGATGTGCTTACATCTCTACATGTCTTCCAAGTCACCTTTGGATGTGCTTACATCTCTCATGTCTTCTCGTCACCTTTGGATTTCTTTCTCATGTCTTCCAAGTCACCCTTGGGTGTGCTTACATCTCTACATGTCTTCTCCCAAATCACCTTTTGGGTGTGCTTAATCTCTACATGTCTTCTCCATCACCTTGGATTTCTTACATCTCTACATGTCTTCTCAAGTCACCTTGGATGTGCCACTCTACATGTCTTCTCACGTCACCTGGGTGTGCTTACATCTCTACATGTCTTCTCCACGTCCCTTGGATGTGCTTACATCTCTACATTTCTTATCTATGTCACCTTGGATGTGCTTACATCTCTACATTTCTTATCTTTTCACCTTGGATGTCTTGTCTCTAATTTTCTTCTCAAGTCACCTTTGGGGGTGCCATCTCTACATGTCTTCTCCCGTCACCTTGGATGTGCTTACATCTCTACATGTCTTCTCCCAAATCACCTTTGGTTTTGCCCATCTCTACATGTCTTCTCACTCACCTTTGGTTTTGCTTACATCTCTACATGTCTTCTCCAAGTCACCTTTGGATGTGCTTACATTCTACATTTCTTCTCCAAGTCACCTTTGGATGTGTTACATTCTCTTCTCAAGTCACCTTTGGATGTGCCCCTCTCTCTACATGTCTTCTCCACGTCACCTTGGGTGTGCTACATCTACATGTCTTCCACGTCACCTTGGATTGTTTCATCTCTACATTCTTATCTATGTCACCTTGGATGCAACATCTCTACATTTCTTATCTATGCCTGGATGTCATCTCTCATGTCTTCTCAAGTCACCTTTGGTGTGCCACATTCTACATGTCTTCTCCATGTCACCTGGATGTGCTTACATCTCTACTTCTTCTCAAGTCACCTTTGGGTGTGCCCATCTCCATGTCTTCTCACGTACCTTGCGGTTGTGCTACATCTCTACATGTCTTCTCCAAGTCACCTTTGGATGTGCTTACATCTCTACATTTCTTCTCCAAGTCACCTTTGGATGTGCTTACATCTCTACATGTCTTCTCAAGTCACCTTTGGATGTGCTTACATCTCTCATGTCTTCTCCCAAATCACCTTTGGATGTCTTCATCTCTACATGTCTTCTCCAAATTACCTTTGGGTGGCACATCTCTACATGTCTTCTCAAGTCACCCTTGGGGGTCACATCTCTACATGTCTTCTCCAGTCACCTTTGGATGTGCTTACATCTCTCATGTCTTCTCCACGTCACCTTTGGATGTGCTTATCTCTACATGCTTCTAGTCACCTTTGGATGTGCTTACATCTCATGTCTTCTCAAGTCACCTTGGATTTGCTTACATTATTTTCCATCTGCTGTTCATGGAAGCTGTCCTGAAAAAGCTGCTATTGGCATACAGATACATGCTCATACATCTCTATCTTTCTATCTCTTTTTCTATCTTCAATTTGAGCACTTAGAAGAACCACTGGCAGTTCGAAATTGGGAAAAGAGGCTGAAATTCGAAGAAATAGGGGTAAACTACTGAAAGTATAAGTGGTGCCTAGAAAATCGACGACTCGTTTTCTGTAGTTGATGTCTAAGTCATGTAAAGGATATGCCACGATTTATATTTTCACAATCTGACAGTTATCGATTTATTCAAATATGTGTCCCGTTGGAGAATATGCATAAATGTTGATTAAAGCTCATTCTGATGCGCCGGTGCTACATTACACAGGGGCTTAACGGGGGCTCAACGTACGTATGTTTTCGGTGCGTTCCACACACATATCAAAATGTGTTTTTGGTGTTTTTCGATCCAGAAGCACTTGAGGCTTTCAGCTCTTCGGCTCAGTGCCATGGACATCGTAACCCTTCGGCTCGATGCCACGAACACCGTAAATCTGGGAACCTGAAGTTTTTCTGCCAGTCCGTGGAATTGAACCCGCACTTACAGAGGACTAGTCACCCGTAGTTCAACGCGCTACGAACACGCTGAGCACGCGGGCAAAAGTGTGGTTAATTTGGTTGATAAGAACGAATGTAAACAAACAAAGAAACAAACAAACAATTAAAATCATTATAACAAAATTGTTGAATCCTTGGACAGACCAGACAGTCAATAAATCTGTGTACACATGCGTTGTGTTATAAATGTGTACACATGCGTTGTGTTATAAATGTGTACATGTGAGTTGTCATATAAATGTGATTGAATACATGTTTCCTTATCATGCAAATAGGAAACAAATGTATATGATAAAGTGTACATACGGTTGTAGTCTTCCCTTACGCTGATAGCGTCTAGAAGTTCCATCTGCGTCCACCCACTGCTCAGGACACCTGTATCGCAAGAGGAAAGCACATAGGTAGGTAGCTGTAGTTAGGCAGACAGTAATGCATGAAGGTGAGTACATTAACTTGGGGTAGGTATGATTTGGGTTGATGCAATGTCTTCTTAGTATGTATGATATGGGTTGATCAAAACTTGTTAGTATGATTCTGTTAGTGACATTGATATACATGATATTAAATTTGATGAAAATTGTTAACTATTGCACAAACACATACTGCATTGCATAACGTTGAAATTGTTAACTGTTGCACAAACACATACTTCATTGCATAACATAAACTCTAAATAGTAATATGTTCAGTTTATCGTACTCGAACCTATACTTTCAAGATTAAGAGTTGGGTATCTTAACAGTGCGGGTTACTTACTCATTAATGGAAAATTACTCATCAATATTACAACTGTACACGCCCCTGAATTTCCACGTGTATAATCTGTCACATAACTCTAACAAATAAGTGGACCACTTTCGTTTTCATTCATCATCATCCGGTTCCGCTCCCTCTTTGAAGTTGGTTGCAGTGGACCTCCAACATGTATCTCATCTTGATGTTATATATTGAAAAGCTGTAATTTATCAATCTCTTGATGCTTTCTTCCCATTATTATCTAAGTCTTCCTCTTGCTCGCTATCCTTCAACTTTACCCTCTAATTTCACTAATGCATCTTTATTTGTTCGAGCTATCTTATTTGTTTTATTTTATTTTTTTGTTCCAATAAAAAAACCTTGCAATATTCAACAACTGTTCCAACAACTACGAGTAGACTGTACATCATTTGCTTTTCATTATCTATATATCCAGTGGCGGCTCGTGACCATTTTTATTGTGGGCCAGACATTTTTTCCGGATAAATCATGGTTTTGGTTGCTATATTTTAATTTATAAAATAATAAATACACGTTATACGTCTTTTGGTGGGGTCTGGAACCACTGGCCCTTAATGACGAGCCGTCACTGTATATATATATACAACTATTGGGTTTAAAACTTCAAACAATGAAAACGATTACCAAAAGTTATTCTTATTATCCACAAGTCCGTTACATGTTAGTAGTCAACAATCGCTAAGTAGCGATTTAGTAACGAGTACTTAGTACTAATGGAGGAATACCTAGAAGACAATGGGTGCCAGATGTCATTGACGATCTGATAAAGATTGCTGCTCACGTCGGTCAACTTGCACAGAACAGAGAGTTTTTCAGGACTGAAGTCATGGGAGCCAAGTTCCGGGAGGGACAAGCTACTTGATGAGGATGATGACTTAGTAACGAGTGATAACGAGTAATTATTGCAAAAGTAACAAGTAGCTACTAATACTTTAAAAAACTGAAATCACAAGTGAAAGAAGAACTATTCATAATTGTGACTCCACAAACATTTAGACTTCATCAGAAGAAAACCTTCACAAAATATACCTTTTAGGATTTTAAATAGCATAAATATAATAATCGTATATATTCTAGCACTTATTTAAATGATATCAACTTCTTGCTTGGGTTTCAAACTTGAAATATCATCGTCTTTAACATAACAATTTTTAACATAATAAAATATATTAGTAAAATACATTTCGTTAAGGACTAAGTATGTTGGAATGTATGCTTAAACAAACAATGCAGATATTCATGCTGTTTGTTTTCATGCTGTAAATCAAGAGATTTAGTAATGTCCATAAAAGAGAACATACAATATAAGGTTGATAAATGCAATACTTTCACGTACCAAACGATTTCTAATTCTAGTATTGTTTCTTAATTTTTTAAGTTACAGTAACAATCCCACTTTTTAATATACATATTTTTTCAAATTTTATATTAAAAAAATGGTGAAAAAGAAGATTCTAAACTTCGAATTTCTTAAGTTTTACAATTTGTTTGCGTTTATCAGAAATAGCGAGTTATTAAAACCAACATGTTACATTGTTCGAAAACATGATGCAAGATCCAAAATATTGTAGATATTGTTCAAAACCTTGTAGATATTGTTCAAAACATGGTGTATGGTCCAAAACATAGTCCAAAACATGCTGCATGATCCAAAAATCTTGTAGGTACAGTCCAAAACATGTTGGATAGTTCAAAACATTGAAAATATTGTCGAAAACAAGTTGGATAGCCCAAAATATTGTAGATATTGTCCAAAACATGTTGGACGGTCCAAAACATTATATATATTGTCTAAAACATATTGATGATCAATATATTGTAGACATAGTCGAAAACTATATTTGATGGATTAAATCATGATAAATATAACCCTATGATTGATGTTACAAAACATGTATTGAATTATCCAAAATATAATATTTTGTTTAAAAACGGAAACATGTTTCAAGACAGGTTACATGGTTCAAATGTATGTTCATGGCGTTCCAAGACATATCACTTGAACTGAAGTTACAATTAAGAATGAAGTAATCATCATTTGTTCATCTTGTTCTAGTTTATACTGTAAGTATATCAGTGCTTCAGAGATACATCTGCTTTAATTTGATCATCATCTGTTGTCAGTATTGTTTTGTAAGAAATATACAACCTTGTACATTATTAGATATTTCAAATAATAATCAAACCACAGTGTAAAATCATCCAGTATTAGTCACAGACACATAATCATGCAAAATGTTATCGTTCAAGTTAGACCGTATGCTGGAGGTGATCTCAAACACGCAAAATATAAAACATAAACGGGATAAGATTAGTTTGAAACAACATCGCGATATTGTATTCCATGATGCCATGCGGCGACTAGCTCTGCCCACCTCTTGATTTTTGTTTATGATTGACCTCAATCTTTGCTGGTTCTTGTCGTTCATCGCAGTCAGAAAATGTGCTAACAACCTGTAGCATCAACGATTCCATCAAGTTGAACAGAAACTCAGAACAACATCACTAAATAATGTTTTTTTAAAAACAAGTCACTTGTATACTTCTTCTTTTAACGCTCCATATCAACCCTTGTAACCACTCTATGTGATCTGTATGTGATCTGAGCAAAGAGCGACTGTACTGTGTCAGTTATGAGTACTACAAGTAGCCAGCATATCCGATTTCTGCGATGCTTATATTTACTAGGGTAGCTTCCCTAGGTCCTACATTAGTCGCCTCTTACAACATGCGTTGTAAGTCGCAGTGTTACTATTCTTTGCTCCCCTTGCAGCCTCAACACCACATGGATAACTTATAAACAAGAAATAAACTTTTGCAATAAGATTATTGTTGTTGTCTTGAGATGACATTCAATATATCTATTAGATTTATGATGACATTCAATTTATCTGTTAGATTTAGTGATGACATTCAATTTATCTGTTAGATTTAGTGATGACATTCAATTTATCTGTTAGATTTAAGGATGAGTTTAAATTTATCTGTTAGATTTAGTGATGAGTTTAAATTTATTTGTTAGATTTAGTGATGAGTTTAAATTTATTTGTTAGATTTAGTGATGAGTTTAAATTTATTTGTTAGATTTAGTGATGAGTTTAAATTTATTTGTTAGATTTAGTGATGAGTTTAATTTTATCTGTTAGATTTAGTGATGAGTTTAAATTTATTTGTTAGATTTAGTGATGAGTTTAAATTTATTTGTTAGATTTAGTGATGAGTTTAAATTTATCTGTTAGATTTAGTGATGAGTTTAATTTTATCTGTTAGATTTAGTGATGAGTTTAATTTTATCTGTTAGATTTAGGTCACGGCGAACCAACACCGCTCTTTTAGTAATTTACTCTTTTTTCAACGCAGTCGCGACGGAACACAAGTCAGCCATTGTGTTTTTCGATCGAATCGATGAAACAGCGTGTAAACAATTGCTTCATATGAAATATGTGTCATTCATATAGTAAAACCGATTGTTCTACGTGTAACTGTAACATATTCTACAGATCTGGAATATTCTATGATTATATGTTAAGTAGAAGCTATTTTGAACGACATTTTTTCGATGGTCCTACCATTATTTTGGAACCTGAAAATTTCCTTGGTCTACCATAAACATCGTATTTACGTGAAACTGCATTATTAACTTCTCTTTACTCATAAATTTTCATTACTATAAACATTTTTCTCTCTTCTAAGGACAACTTTACGTCTGCACCTCGTCAATAACCTACCAGACTTACCATTTATCTGTGCTTCGAAGCCGGTTTGCTTTTGACGTCCATAACAACCGCTGCAGTTTGCGATCTTCTCGTGAATTACTTTCGTCATTTTACTTGTGTCAACGATATCCAGCAATGCTAAATACAAATTTTTAATTTTCTTTTATATTTCAAACATTATTTATGCCTTTCAGTTGACTTTTGTATCGAGTATCAACGGTAATATTAAATATACCACACTAGATCTAGCTGTCCAAAAGTCAACCATTCGTCAGCGATAGACGGCAATATATGATTGGCCGATCTTTATCGTACACTATTCAGATTTTGAGAAGTCTCATATTATTGTACTGTGATTTCAGAATTAAAATAACTAGTGAATCATTTCAGTATCCTTTTAATTGTCTTTCTTAATTATAGGCATTTCACGTTTAAACGTTGTGCCATTTAAATTGCACTCATTGTTTAGCTGCAATGAAGCTTTGTGACAAAATATAGTCTAGTAGCAATTTCAAATGTAACTATTGCAAGATCATCTACATTTTCTTTTTATGTAAACTTCTTCTGTGACTTTTAATTTGTTAGTGGTTGAACTAAATGTGATCATTTATATTACTCAACATATATAAATGATTTACCAAATACGTATCCAGCATGTTTGTATGTGAGATGTGCATACATAAGTAAATATATAAAACTCACACTATTCAAAGAGTCACTCAGAACAGCACAGCATATTGCAGATAAATCAAGAAATATATGAATACAAAAATTAACCTCTGATGCTAGAGTGAATAATTTACCAATATGCTTTTATTATTTTCTAAATTGTTTGGTTAGTTTGGAACATATAATGAGCACTAGATCAACAGTTTCAATAAATAATATTCATTATGATCTCCCCATGCAACTGGCTTCAACCTTGCAATAACATTAAATATATTTATTACTTTATTTTAAAAACTGGAGATAGAGGTTGTGTGAATAATTTACTCAGAAAGTGTTAAAGCTTGACCATCATTGCAAGACTAAGGTCAATGCATGGGGAAATTAGAAAGGATATTATTCAATGAAATTGTTGATCTAGTAGTCAATACATTTTTAAAACAATCAAGAAAGTTTTTGACAATAATGAAAACACACTGGTAAATCAATTACCTGTACTTCAACTATATAGAAATTAGGATTTATACAAAGATCTGATTTGCTGTATCATTGTGTTTACTGTACCTTTGATTAATCAATTTTACTCAAAAGCTCAGGTCCTACACAAAATTTCAATGACATAAAATGTGCTTGTTCAATGTATGTTCATATAGAAGACATGATGCAGTATTTCATCACTAATTATCACATTAAGTTCAACCACTAACAAATTAAAAGTCACAGAAGAAGTTTACATAAAAGAGAAAATGTAGATGATCTTGCAATAGTTACATTTGAAATTGCTACTAGACTATATTTTGTCACAAAGCTTCATTGCAGCTAAGCAATGAGTGCAATTTAAATGGCACAACTTTTAAACATGAAATACCTATAATTAAGAAAGACAATTAAAAGGATACTGAAATGATTCACTAGTTATTTTAATTTTGAAATCACAATACAATAATATGAGACTTCTCAAGTAAATCTGAATAGTGTACGATAAAGATCGAGGCCAATCATTGTCCGTCTATCGCTGACGAATGGTTCACTTTGGACAGCTAGATCTAGTGTGGAATATTTAATATTACCGTTGATACTCGATACAAAAGTCAACTGAAAGGCATAAATAATGTTTGAAATATAAAGAAAATTAAAATTTGTATTTAGCATTGCTGGATATCGTTGACTAAGTAAAATGCGAAAATAATTCACGGAAGATCGCAAACTGCAGCAGTTGTTATGGACGTCAAAGCAAACCGGCTTCGTAGCACAGATAAATGGTAAGTCTGGTAGGTTATTGACGAGGTGCAGACGTAAAGTTGCCCTAAGAGAGAAGAAAATGTTTATAGTAATGAAATTTATGAGTAAAGAGAAGTTAATAATGCAGTTTCACGTAAATACGATGTTTATGGTTAGTACCCAAGCGAAATTTTCAAGGTTCCAAAATAATGGTAGTGACCATCGAAAAATTTTTCGTTCAAAATAGCTTCTACTTAACATATAATCATAGAATATTCCAGATCTGTAGAATATGTTACAGTTACACGTAGAACAATCGGTTTTACTATATGAATGACACATATTTCATATGAAGCAATTGTTTACACGCTGTTTCATCGATTCGATCGAAAAACACAATGGCTGACTTGTGTTAAATTTATTTACCGTCACGGACTGCGCTGAAAAAGTAGTGCAAATTACTAAAAGAGCGGTATCTCAATGCAAATATGACGCCGTGAGGTATGTGTTTAAATGTAAGACAAGCACAACCTCACTAGTTGGCACAGTAAAATGCCGTCTGTAAAGACTGAAAGGTTCATATACGTTATCTGTGAGAATTGAACCAGAATTCACACATGAATTCTTCATATTTTTCCCGTTTGTTAGCCTACACGCTCTGACATAAGCAATAAAAGATTTGTCCTTAGGTTGAAAGAAGCGTGCCACTGCTTAAAGAAGCTTTAGCCTCCTTTATAACAAACAAACAAACTCATATTTATTCTTCAAATAGAATGAAAATTATATCAATCAATCATTATATCAATCAATCGTTATATCAATCATTATATCAATTAATCAATCAATCAAATACTAAGTAATCTGGTATTGGCAAATAGAAATGATGAAATCAATGATTAAAAATCAGTAAAATTTAAAAGAAATTAGAAACGAAATGAAATATTATCGTATAAAGAGACATAGATAAGAATATATTTATAGTATTATAAAATGTGATTATCTGACTTTTCAACTGAGAATGATGCAACCGTGATAATGTTTACTGAGATATCTGACAGTGTTGATAAAATGATAATTGGAATGTTATAGCAACATAATGATAGATTTTTATATATCATATCAGTTTAATATGTTACAGATGTAGGCAATGTATGAGTGTAAGGGTGGTGGATGGGGGTTGTTGTGTGTGTGGTGTGTGTAGGGATGTGTGTGTGTGTGATATGTAGGAGGTTGCCGTATGTGAGATATGTGTATGAGGTTTGCCGTGTGTGTGATATGTAGGGAGGCTGCTGTATGTGAGATATGTGTATGAGGGTTGCCGCGTGTTTGTGTGTGTGTGTGTGATACATGTAAAGAGATGTCTCTGTGTGTGTGATATGTACGGAGGTTGCCGTATGTGTGTGATATTGCAGGAGACTTGTGTGTGTGTGTGTGTTATATATGTGTGTATGTGATATATGCAGCAGATGTCTGTGTGTGTGTGATACGTCAGAGATGTATGTTATGATATATACAGAGTTGCCGTATGTGAGGATATGCATGAGGGGGTTGCTTGTGTGTGCGTGTATGTGATATCTACAAAGAGATGTGTGTGTGTTATGTGAATGTACAGGAGACGTGTGTGTCTGTGAATGTACAGGAGACGTGTGTGTCTGTGAATGTACAGGAGACGTGTGTGAGTGAATATACAGGAGACGTGTGTGTCTGTGAATGTACAGGAGACGTGTGTGTCTGTGAATGTGCAGGAGACGTGTGTGTCTGTGAATGTACAGGAGGCGTGTGTGTATGTGAATGTACAGGAGACGTGTGTGTCTGTGAATGTACAGGAGATGTGTGTGTGTGTGTGAATGTACGTGAGATGTGTGTGTGTCTGTGAATGTACTTGAGATGTGTGTGTGTATGTTATATGTACAAAAGAGATGTGTGTGTATGTGATTTGTACAAAAGAGATGTTTTTGTGTAAGTGAATGTACCTGAGATGTGTGTGTGTATGTGATATGCACAAGAGATGTGTGTGTAAATGATATGTACATAATCTATAGAAGTGCTGTATTCAGTACTTACTGACAGAACTGATCAGTTAAAGCTGGAATGTACACACATGTCCCGCCATTTAAACAAAGTGACTGTACCGGGCATAGAACTCGCATTTTTTCTACAGGATCTATAACTGAAATCAGAGAAAACATAATCAGTCATGACATCAAGAATTGGGAAGAAACTATAATTAAACATTGGGAAGAAACTATAATTAAACATTGGGAAGAAAATATAATTAAATATTGGTAAGAAAATATAATTAAACATTGGAAAGAAAATATAATTAGATATTGGGAAGACAATATAATTAAATAATGGGAAGAAAATATAATTAAACATTGGGAAGAAAATAAAATTTAAATATTGGGAAGAAAATAAAATTTAAATATTGGGAAGAAATATAATTAAACATTGGGAAAAAATATAATTAAATATTGGGAAGAAAATATAATTAAATATTGGGAAGAATTTATAACTAAATATTGGGAAAAAACTATAGTTAAATATTGGGAAGAAAACATAATCAAAAATTGGGAAGAAAATATAATCAAGAATTGAGAAGAAACTACAATCAAAAATTGGGATGAAACTATAATCAAATTTTGGGGAAAAAACTGTCACATTAACAGCTAGAATGCACAAGGAATAGTCCATTCAATAGTAATATAAGAAATAACAATTGTACAATTGTATTAAAAAAAAAGATTGATTGATAAGACCGTCATCGTAACACTTCGTTGGTTGTGGTTATTGGTTATTGGTTACTAAACTGACGTCATTGCACTCCGGGCAAACCCCTAGGTGCTCAGTCTCCCCAACAGATATCGAAGAGTATGCATACTGATGGTTCCTGTGGCTCGCTGATTAAACACACCTCTCACTCTGCCTCTCAGGCATCCAGTTCGACTTGAACAAGGGTAATTCCAAACTGCTTAAATCGCTGATCGATTCAACATCGATTTTAGTGTCCTCATCCAACAGAGAGTCTCGAAGAGACCGAAGAATATCCCCTTATCCATCTTCAACTCCCCAACAATCGATGCTGTTGATGCAAGCCTGTCCGCTCTCTCATTACCGTAAACACCCGCATGCCCAGGACAGTATATCCACGTAAGCCGCTGGAGGTTAGAAACTATAGACGACATCCACTCATACCGAAACCTGCCCTTCTGGATCTTGTAAAGCATCGACTGAGAGTCAGATACAACAACTGCCCAGTAAATGAAGTCCCAGAAATCCAATGGAGGGCAGCAGTAACGGCCTCAACCTCCATCCTCATACAAAGTAGTTGTCCTGTATGCCCCACTTGCTCTGCAACAACCCTATGCGCATTAGCCAAGAAACCCCAGCCGGATTTCTCACCACGTTGAACCGACCCATCGGTATATACAACAACATCATCATCCCTTGCATTATCTTCTATCAGCTGCTTAACTGCAGATCAGCCTTCATGTTGCCCCAATCTACATTCTCTTCCAAGAGTAATGATAACGTTGAGATAGTTCATCATACTTCCATCTGTTGGGATCCATTCTTCCCCTTTGGTAAGTCGCAACCGTAGTCACCTGGCCAATCGTTCTCTCAGCCTGGGCCATCCACGACATGCCAGCTTGATTTCGTGCCCCTAACATCATTAGTGTTCCTGAAGTGGATGTCTCTTATCCGAATAACCTGCATATATGCCTTGGTTTGGGCGATTGCATGACGGAGCGTAGTGACAGAAGGCCAAGCATATATCTCATCTTCACAATGGGGTATTTTAGTGCAGCCCAGAACTATACGCATACCTTCATTCTGAACCCGTTCAAGTCGTTCACATTGTGATCTTGATATCGTAAAAATTCCGAGTCCGTAATCTACCACTGACATTACCAGTCGATCGAACAAAGGGCAAGTAGTCTCTGCTCAAGATGTGCGGCCACCATAACTTTGAGAGCCGCAAGACCACGCTTGCACCGTTGTATCGTCTGTTCAATATGGTGTTTGAAAGATAGACTACGATCAAAGGTTATTCCAAGATAGCGAAGCCTGTCTCTGCGCTCGATGGTATGTTCATCAAAGATTACACAGGGTAGGTCAGCCTTGACGATGTGATTATTCAACGAGCACACCACGCTTTTTTAGGATTGACCTGAGAGCGAGACTCTCTACACCAACCTGAGATGGTATGCAATGTTTTCTGAATATCGTCAACCATCTCTCGTCTATCTGACCCAGTCCTATATATTAAGATATCATCTGCCAATGTCAATGTCCGACCCAATCCGGTTGGCTGAATTTTAGCTACATTTGAAAATAATTTAATAAAAGTGTACAGAATGCTGTGGTACCCGAGGATTGGCTTCATAGTTATTTACGACCGCTCACAAACATGGGAAGGATCTAAACTGCTCAGCAGCTACGCATACTCACCTTGCAAAATGTATATGGCAAATTACTAGAAAAGATAGTGGCCAGAAAGGTAATGTGTCACTTGGAGGCAACATTCTCCTGACACTTTGGGTAGCTACCGGCCAATGAAAGGGGCATGGGACAATGCTGGCACGTTTGCATATGATGTTTATGAAGGCTTCAATCCAAGCAGAGACTGTTGCTGTGGCCATCGACTTGGAGGATGCTTATAACAAGGTGAATTATTCAATAATGGTGCGCTCTTTGATTAAATGTAAAGTTAATCCTTGGCTGGTAAACTGGATAGCTGCTTCTTTAATGGAGAGAACCGTTGCACTCCGTTTAGGAACATGGACATCGGATCCTGCTCGTATATGCCCGGGATTCCCCCAGGGTTCTCCTCTATCACCCGTGTTGTTTAATATTTACACAGCAAATGTAGCTAACACTTCGTTGAATAACAAGATGTGCTCAGATCTATTTCTTACACAGGAAGATCTACACAGTGAGAACTTCACCGAAATGGTGAGGGTCGATGATGTAACTTTGAGGATGGTGATAATTTGGCAGGCATTTTATTTTAATAATATTCGTGTTGATATAAGAGTGCAAAAAAAAGAGTTATGATTAAAAGGAGGAAAGGGAAAGATAGCCTTAGTTCTCCTTCTGATATCATTCAATCCCTTAGTTTCCTCCTACCCTCATTCCATTTCTCAGTCCACCTCCTACCATCATTCCATTTCTCAGTCCTCCTCCTACCATCATTCCATCCCTTAGTTCCCTCCTACCATCATATTTCTTAGTACTATACTTAGAGAAAATGAGATTTGCAACAGAAACAGGATCGCCATTGTTCTGGATTCTACAAAAGAATATTGTTAAACACAAAACATAGCTGTGAAACAGGCATTATGGACGAACACTTCCATGACAAAGACTAAGACAGAAATACATTATGAGCGCAATGGCTACTTAACTTAAGATAGCACTCTAATAATTTGATCGTGTCAGAGATTTAACCCTTTGACCACGTCAATGTTCAAATCACTTGACTATGACAGTGCTTTAACCACTAGATACTAGATCGTGTAAGTTCTCTAACTACTTGACTATGCCAGTGTTCTAACCACTAGACTAGGCATGTGCTCTAACCACTTGACTACGGTAAAGTCACTGACTACGCAGTGTTCCATCAGCTCATTTATGGCAACATTTCAACCGCTTATCTACTCCAGTGCCTAACTATCTTAACCATGTCACCGCTCCATCTTCTTCCCTATGTCACCACTCTAATTCTTTAACGAAACTAACGCTCTAACCACGCCCCTACGCCAGGACTCCAGCTACTTGACTGCCAGTTTCTAACCACTACACACAGCTCTCTAACACACTTGCTATACCAGTGATCTAACCACTTGTCTTGAACAATGTCCCAACACTCTACTTCCTAACACTCAAACTACTTGACCACTCCAGCGTTCCAACTAACCAAAAGGAATGATACTAACATCAGAACACACTGATACCCTGGTACGCGATATAAATAAATTTAGGATCTCTACCAAACTTATGAGTATAATATAAAACACAATTTTATGCAAAATTATAAAACAAATTTCCACATGAATGTAGCACAAATATAAAACACAATTAAAACACAATTTTAGACCATCGGGTTTTAGTTTTAATTTGGAATATTTTCATTGCACTTCAGACATGTCCATTGGTGTTCTGATCTCCTTCGCAATATCTCCAACAGCGTCGATCGACTGACCATACCAGTTCGATGTTGATTGATGCGCCTACTCATATACCTGTTGTGCTGCTCTTTTCTGACAATCCCAATCTTCAATCTTTTCTGGTCACCCCAATCTTCAATCTTTTCTGAGCACCAATCTTCAATCTTTCTGCACCCCATCTTCAATCTTTCTCACCCCAATCTTCAATCTTTCTGGCCACCCAATCTTCAATCTTTCTAGCTACCCAATCTTCAATCTTTTCACACCCCAATCCAAGCTCTTGCAATTTAGCTGATTAACGGATTTGTTTAAATGAAAATCCTCTTTGTGCGCACTCTATGGGGTGTTAAGAATGCTCAGCTCTATCCACTGTTCAACCTCCGATATGGTGGCAGGCCAGTAGACCTTATGGTACGAATGCCTGCCTTCCTATTTCTAAACCTAGTACGCAGGAGGTAGGAGGGCGATCCTTTCCTCACGTGGGAACGTCGAGTGTGGGATTGCACCTACAACCCACATGAGTCCGAGTCGATAGGCGAACACTCACGCATTACGCCAATTTATCCCGAGTAAACTATATGCTAAAATTAAGATAAAATGTATGGTATATATTTGACAGTGAGTACATGCAGCGTGCAAGGACTGAGATCTTCCAAGAACGTTGCCCTTCAAGATAACGTCTGCAAGATCGCTTAAACCGCCAACAGGATATGAAGAAAAACGTCAGAAATTTTTTCTGTAAAAAAATGAATTCAGATTTAAAGCGATGTCTGATACTCAAGATATAAATGAACTGATCGTAAGAGGAACAGATTGCTATTTAAACTTCAAATTCAAAACCAGATGTACTAGAGGCGTCTAAATATATAGTTGTTCCTTCTTTCAAGATGATATTTCTATCGGCGCCATTTCAACGTAATTCTGCCAAGCACTGAGCAGGATGAACTGTACGTGATCGTTGATGTCTATGTTACTTGTGTTATTCATCCGTGTGATGAAGGAACGCAAGGGAAGCAAAGATTAGTACCACTGCGACCTACGAGGCATGTCGTAAGAGGCGACTGTTGTAGGACCTAGAGAAGCTTCCATAGTAAATAAAAAGCATCAAATCGGATGTGCTGGCTATTTGTAGGCATAACTGCACAACTTACAATCGCTCTTATGCTCAGATCACATACAAATCACAAAGAGTGGTTAACAAGTGGTTGATAGGAAGCGTTCAAAGAAGATGAAGAAGCTTGTGTTACTGGGTTCAAGTAATGAAATGTATTTGGTATCCATCTTTGCTTTCTTCATATATTTTTCAGGTTTGCTTTGTTGTTCACAATCTTCTCTTCTCGTGTGGATTCAACTTATTTATTTTGTCGTTGAACAGTTATCTTTTCTATATTTCTATCAAATACATAATATTTCGTTGTTTTCGCAAGTTTTCAGAAGTCAGCGGAATATTGTGATCAAAATCAGTGGTCAGTCTAAGACATGAAAGACAAACCTAAACAAGTAGTGGTCAGTCTAAAACAAGAAATGACCAATCTAAGTAAGTAGTGGTCAGTCTTAGACAAGAAATGACAATCTAAGTAAGTAGTGGTCAGTCTTAGACAAGAAATGACAATCTAAGTAAGTAGTGGTCAGTCTTAGACAAGAAATGACAATCTAAGTAAGTAGTGGTCAGTCTTAGAAAGAAATGACAACCTAAGTAAGTAGTGGTCAGTCTTAGACAGAAATGACAATCCTAAGTAAGTAGTGGTCGCCTAAAACAAGAAATGAGCCAACCTAAGTAAGTAGTGGTCAGTCTAAAAGAAGAAATGCCCACTCTAAGTAAGTAGTGGTCAGTCTAAAACCAGAAATGAACAACCTAACCAAGTAGTGGTCAACTTCCCAAAAAAAAATGACCAATCTCTCTCGCGATCCCACTCAGACTGATGTACCAGATCTACACATGAATTCTGCACAAAATGACAAATCTAAGCAAGTAGTGGTCAGCCTTAAAAGTAGGGGTCAGCATAAGACAGCAGAGGTCAACTAAAAATGTGGATATCTCAATAGAAGCTGTCTCGGAATAACAGTAGTGGCCGCTTTGAAAGTTTTATTTTGTCTCTGTGTGCGGTAGTCCTTCGTAACACTTGTTGGACACAAGTTGAAAATTAATCTTCCATCTTTCAAACTTTCAATCTTTCTTTATTATGATTTCTTTTATCCACAATCCATTACAGTGTATCTGTAAAACGCACAAGCGTGTGTTTTTTTATTTCTGAGAACCTTTGCAGTATTTATATTGTTCAAACAATATTATCTTCAACTGTTCCGCACCTTGTTTCTCACTTTCGCCACTACGGTTTGTAGAACGTCCTGCCAAGGCCACATTGTCAACGAACTCGTCATTAAGATTAATAGTTGGCACTTTGTTGGACTGGCTCCCACTTGACTGAAGTCATGAAGTGGTTGAAGTGACTGTTAATGACCGACTTATCATAAAATCTACATCTATCTATGAACTGTTTTTCTATTTACTGATGAGGTCAAGGCCGAAACAAGGCAACTTGACGGAAAAATGTATAAGCTAAATTTAACATCACAAATGCTCCGTAAAAAGAATGATTACATGTCGAACGCGTTGCAGAGAGTTTATTACTGCCCTGCGCGACGCAATCAGGAGTAATGGCTACTGAATTATTTGTCGGTTTATGTCAGAAATGAAAGATGGAGTAGGAAGGAAAGTTTAAAGTAACAGAGATAGAAAGTGAGTTTTACCATCTGCTTAAACTTACGGTCTCATTACATTGACAAAGTTGATAACTCATGGGGTCTCTGGCGCTAAGTGGTTAAGCACTTGCCTGCTGAGTTCGAATCCACACAGCGCCGTTCTATTCAAGAGTGCATTCTTCCAGATTTGACCCCTAGGATTGTTGTTGGAGCTACGAAGTTCGTGCTTTGCGCAATGCTCTCTGCAGGTGGCGGCCCATTTCTGCGGAGAGGGACCAAGCCACACGGGGTAAACCTCGGTGCAATGAAATAAATCCTTCCGCTTTAAAACCTTAAAATCTTTAGTTAATAACTGACAGTATACTAACATTGACCAAGTGACAACACTGACACGTCGCTAATACTGACCAATTGGTAACACTGACACGCCGCTAATACTGACTAACTTGTAATACTGACCCACTGTTAACCTAACCGTTGATAACACTGACCGACTGTTAACACTGACCAACTTGTAACACTGACACGCCGTTTTGACACGCCGTTAATACTGACCAGTTGATAACACTGACACGCCGTTAATCGACCAATTGGAACGCTGACCGACTGTTGCCTTACTAACTTGCTAACACTGACACGCCGTTAATACTGACCAATTGGTAACGCTGACGCACTGCTAATGTTGACTGCGACTACCTCTTATTTGATACTAACATTGGCCAGCATGTAAGACTATCTATCTATCTATTCTGTAATCCTGTTTGTCTTTCAGTGTCAGGTCGAAAAGGAGAACATGGGCGAGCCTCTCTGCACATTGTCATTCTTTCTTTTCTCCAATCTGATTTACCTCACAGCTTTAGGGTAAGAAGAGTTTTCTAGCACGGGCTTTTGTGTGTGCTTCATAAATGTAACACTATTGCTCTTATAACGATCAACCGGTAACATGCGCTGCAAATACTGGCCGTTTGGTAACACTGGCGTGTTTTGAATGCTAACCAGCTGTTAAGACTTATCCCTGGTAACATTGTGACCTGCTGATAATATTGACCGCTGCTGCAGTGGTGACTGCTTACTATGACTGCTGCTGCAGTGGTGACTGCTTACTATGACTGCTGCTGCAGTGGTGACTGCTTACTATGACTGCTGCTGCAGTGGTCACTGCTTACTATGACTGCTGTTGCAGTGGTGACTGCTACTATGACTGCTCTGCAGTGGTGACTGCGTACTATGACTGTTGCTGCAGTGGTGACTGCTACTGACTGCTGCTGCAGTGGTGACTGTTACTCATGACTGCTGTCAACAATGGGGACACTGACTCATGCTAACACTGATCCCTGTTAATACTGACCGCTTCTAATACTGACCGCTTCTAATACTGACCGCTTCTAATACTGACCGCTTCTAATACTGACCGCTTCTAAATTTTTTGCCGATTCAGAAGCAGTTGAGCTTTCAGCTCTTCGGCTCGGTGCCATGGACATCGTAACCCTACGGTTCGGTGCCACGAACACCGTAAATCTGGAGAACCTGTGGCTTTTCTGTCAGCCCTGGGAATTGAACGGCACTCACAGGTGTTCTTGGCACCCGTTGTCCAACGCGCTACGAACACGCTGGGCAGGCGGGCAATATTGCTTCTAATACTGACAGCTTCTAATACTGACCGCTGCTAATACTGACCGCTGCTAATACTGACCGCTTCTAGCAGCAATATCTTCTAACTCTGAACGTAATTACCACTAACCGGATATGAAATAATAATAATTAGTATTGACAATGGGGAAATACTACACCATCCTTAACCGCATTAGCTTGACACGTGACCCTCTTGACCAGCTCTTCTATCTGATCTCAGCCGTACAAAAAAACATAATTAAAACCCCAAAAAACCCAGATTATAAACTAAAATACATGTCAATTAAACCATACATTTATTTGTGGCTTTGCTGGAGATTTTTTTCCCTTACAACCCCTGATTTGGAGAACATAAAACCTTTTTATTCTCAACATTTTGTGAAGTGGCGGTTGGAAAAGGATCGTGGCAGTGGTAGAATAAAATTAACTGTAGAAATTGTGGTACTGTTTGGGTTGAGTGTTGGTGGTTTAGTGGTTGAGTAATAGATGCCGATACAGTGGTGGTAGTCAACATAAACAAAAGCTTGCCCTGGGCAGAATTTTTGCCCCCCCAACAGTCCCCCGGAACTTCTCTCCCCTCTAAGGCCAGATGCCCTTTGCCTCTGCACCCGTTATTTTCAGACCATCAAATCCTGAATCCATCTTCCCGTGGCCCCCCCTTTTCTTCTTCTCTTTGCCGGTATCCCTCCTTCCATGATGGTCTTCCAGCCCTTCATTTTTTATATGTCCAAAATACCCAATTTTCTATTTCTTATTTGAAAGATCAGCCATTTTTTTTGGTTTTTGAGTTCTTTCTGGATAGATCTATTTGTTCTCTGCTCTGTCCGTGATAGTAGTAGAGTAAATTTAAGTAGTGCTAGCAGTAATCAAAAAAGTAATAGTAGTTGAGTTGGTAGTAGTAGATGAGTAGTTGTAGAGCATTTCCCCGGTTGCAGTAGAGCAGCCGCAGTGGATTAGAGGGGAATTGTGAACTGGCTAGAGACGGGGGTTTTCAGATGCCCCGCAAAGAGAAAACGTCCTAAAAAGGGGATCGCATTTTGGGATGAGGGTGGTGATTGGCCCCAGCAGAGTCCTGTTGCGTGGTGGTCGTAGTAGTCGTCGCGGTAGCAGACGGGGAGCAGACGTGGTAACAGCGGTCGCAGGGTAGCGCGGTAGCGGCGGTCGCAGGGGAGCGGCGGAAACAGCAGTCGCAGTGGTGGGAAACGGGTCGCGAGGAGCAGCGGTAACGGCAGCGGCAGCAGCAACAGCAGCAGCAGGGTAGCGTAGCAGTAGCAGTAGGTAGTAGTAGTAGTTTTGTGATGATAAGGGAAGCGTGTGGGTGCATGAACTTTGACCCCATAATTTTTCCCCGCCTAGTAGTGTTTTTTTAAAAGCCAGTGTTTTTAAATTTTCCCGGGAGGGAGGGTAGAGATTCCATGATTTTTTTATTAAAAAAAAAACAAAAACAAAAAAAAAAACCAAACCTAGATCTAGCTAATAGAGAACAGGAGGGGGGCGATTCTACTAGCAGCCACGAGTAACAGAGAAAAATTTGAGCCACAGGTTGGTGTCGGGAAAAGGAAATCTTTTTCCCGGGGGAAGCAGAAAAGGGGGATATAAAAAAATAAGGATAAAATAACATGAAAAAAGGGTTTTTGTTATAATGAAAACAGAATCGGATACAAAAGAAAGAAAAGTCAACTCTAAAAGCTTACAAATTGACTGAAAATGAGCATCAGATATCATAACGACAACAGAGATACTTAGCCTAATTCAAGTCTTTTTTAGTGAGAAGCCAATTTTCAGACGTACTGGTTAACCTTTGCGGCTGAAAAAAAAATCCTCTAGTTTGGGGGGCAGTTCTCGGGGGGACATAAAATACTGAAAAGGGTTGAAAGGGGGTTTGTTCTTCTTAACAAGATAAATAATAAAATTTTTTGAGGTAAATTTAAGGGTCAATAACCTGTTGTAGGCATGAGATTAGAGGGGGGGGTGTGGGGGGAAGTGACTGGAAACTGACGTGGAAAAGTGATTGGAGGCCGTGGGGAAATAAACGTCGGGTCGAAAAATAATGTTGAATTATTCAAATCATTTGAATATTCTAATATGGAAAAGTGCCTGGGTTTTACATTAAAAAAATTTTTTTATTAACTTTTCTATTTTTATTTATTATTCTAAAACCATAAGAAAAAGCATGCCATTTGATTTTATGTATACTAGGAGTTGGTTGTGAAAAGTGATGGTTGGTTTAAGGGGGCATCTTTTTTTAACTTTTTCAAAAAAACAGGAACAACTTTTTATTACGTAAACCCACAAGTCTGTATTTTTTGGGGAATAGTACTAAAGGGGATTAATAATACCCCAGTTCTTCTTAAAAGGGCCCCCATATCGACCACGGTAACCCTTCTTTGCAAAGGTGACCCATAAGAGCGATTTTAGTTTTGCCAGTTAAGCGCCTACAAGTAGGTCAGCACATCCTTTTTCCCAACGTTTTTTATTTAATAGGTTAGCATTTTGGGGGCCCTCATCTCAGTCGACCCTATGAGGGCCTTGTAGACCCACAGTGTTACTATTATCTGCCCCCATTGAAGGCCCAGGTAACCCCAAACCCCTCATCAAACAAAGTGGCGGTCTCTGTGGCTACGTGGCGCAGTTGCTTTGTTTTTCCCAAAGGGCGTGTTCGAACCCGAGTGCTTTTTTCCAGAGATTCCTGGGATTGTTATAGCAACGGAGGGGGACCGATCCATAAGTTGTATATTTCTTTGTTTCTTAACCGTTAGACACAAAGCAAAGAGGGATAAAAACACACCTGTTATATATATCTAAATCCCTTTCTTTTTTTTTTCCTTTTTGCTTTTTGCCGCTGGGCAGCATTTTAACTTTTAATCGTTTTCCCGAGATAATGCACCCCTCGGTCCTTAATATGGTGGGTATTGTAGATTTTTTAAGATGTTTAACTCCATCAACCCATCTTTTTCTTGGTCTCCCCTTTTCTTTGATGATTCCTTTTTCAGGTTGTGCTCTTGCAACTGGTGTATTCGGGTTCATTCTGAAAAATCCAAACCATTTGAGTCTCTTTTTTTCAATAAATCTAATAGCAGGTGTTTTTCGACGGGTTCTTCAAATTTTCCCTTTTTTCTTTTTGGGGGTCTCTTCTTGTTTTTTTTCATTTCCCCCAGGCATCTCTTTTCCGCATGTAGTAATTTTTCCCTTTCTTTTCTTTTGTCAGTCCCCATGTTTGGCTCTGGAAAACAGTGTTGGTATAAAGATTAAATTTTATAATCTGTTTTTTAGTCATTTGGAATAGCTGGTTGGGGAAAAAACCCAAATTTAAAAAAATAAAAATTGGGGTTTTTAAAGCCCCTATCCGAAGTTGTCACCACCAGTCACAAGTCAAATTTTTTAATTTGTATTCTTGACATAAAAAAATCCTGTCCCTTTAATGGGATACGAACCCGTGCCCTTATAACTGAGAGATCGGTAACCTTACCCCTCAGCCAAAAAAAACAAAGCTGTAGTTTTCTAAAAAATAATCTAATTGTCCCTAGACCAGACAGAACAAGGTTCCCAAATTGAAAAGTTGTAAGTGCAACATCTGTCATTTGTGGGGAGATACAAAATAAAATGGTTTGCCCATCAAAATGAGAAAAAACTCTACTATCTTTTTAAGTCTACACCGTTAAAAAAATCTGGTCTGGGGTGAGAGGAGGTTTGGGAAAAGAGGGACAAAGTATACAATTCTGGACTGGGGGGAAGGACGATCAAGAAAGAGGGACAAAGCATAAAAATACGACAACAACATGGGCTCAACTAATTTATGCAATATAGTTGGCACAATAACAAGAAGTTTTTTTTAACCCCTTCACGGAATAAGTAACAAAGAAAAGACAAAACATAGACAGTAAATTCTTAATTAAATATTGGGTCAATTAAAAAAAAACATCTATACGGAAAAGTAAAAAGAAAACAAGAAAAAATATTTCTTTTTGATAATTTATTTCTTTATATTCTCAGTCTGTTTTTTTTAAACTTTTTTTCCTTGTTTATTGTTCTTTATTTCTATTTTTTCATTCTCTTATTCTTCTGTATCTTTTTTAAAATATGCTTGATTTTTGTTTGGTGGGAGAGTACCCCCATCACTTCAGGACACACTTTTGGATATCTTGGGGCTTTTTTTTCCCTTTTTTTGGGATATCATTGGGGCATTTTGTCCATTATTTCGGGAAAATGTTGCAGGCATTTTTTTGTGATTTTTTTAGGAAAATTTTAAAAAGCATTTTTTTTAAATTTTTTTTAAGGTTTCTTTTTTTTGGGTTTTAAAAGGGGAAGAAAAGGAAAGTCCACTGCGACCTACAAGGCATGTCGAAAGGGGGGACTGAAAGAAAAGGGAAGCTACCTAGAAAAATAAAAAAACCTTGCAAAAATCGGAGGGCGGGCCCTTTCTTGTAGGTGCATAACTGGCACAACGTACAACCCAATTCAGGATAAATCACAAATACATCACACAGAGTTTTTAAAGGGGGAGTGGTAGATATGGGCGTTGGAGGGAAGAAATACTGTGGTTTTAATGAGTTGGAGCATAAATTTTTACCAACTCTAAACGTTTTACTATTTTAGGTATGCCCACCGCTATTTATTTCTTAGTATATCGTTAATTTCTTTCTTCAAAATCTCTTCTAAATAAAAATTTTGGGCCTTTCCTCTTTTTCTTTTTTCCTCTTTGGGGTTCCGGGAAAAAACCCCGCCTTGTTCTACCCCCCTTTGTGTTCTATCATATTGGTCCTATTCAGCACCAACGCTCTTGTATTTATCTTTTGGTACGCGGGAATCTTTCTATTCTCTCCATAATCTCGTCAATTGTGACCCTATCAGATCATCTCAGTACCTCCATTCTGGGCAGATACCAGGTTCGATAAATGATTGCGATTTATTGGTTTTGTTTTCTTTTTTTTGTGTTTATCCCCTTTTTACAACATAAACTATATAAAATATATAAATATATAAATATATAAATATATAAATATATAAATATAAATATCTTCTTTCACCTTTGCCCCCAAACGGAAAAGGCCCTCAAAAAATTTTTCCATTTTTTCCCCTTCTCTATCTTGTTAACCTTTTATCATTTCTAGATTTTTAGGTTTCCCCAATCCCTTTTTCCTTGCGGGTTTTTCCCAAACAATGTATATATATATATATATATATATATATATATATATATATATATTTTGAACGCATTTTTGGACATAAAAAAAGACACGAAACTGGAAAAGCCCATCAGGGGAAGGAGGAAAACCCGGCAAAGAAAGGGGAAGACGACGGATAAGATGAATTCAGGATGAACTGAGGGTTTTGGGAAATACATCTATGAGAAAAAATCCGGGAGGACTGGGGGGTTGGGTTCTGTTAGGACACGATATTTGATAATATATTTTAATATCAGCCACTAGTTCTCCCAAAAATAAAAAAACAAACATATAATTTTAAAAAAAGAAGAACACAACAAGACAGAGTTTCATGCATAGTATTTTTTGTAGAAGAAAAAGTAACCCCCAAAAAAGAAATGTAGAACGGAGAATTTTTTTTTAACATCAATCAAAAAAAAAATCGGTATTAATAAAGTTATATCAAATTTGGGGCAAACATACAAAACTGTACAACATGACGGTTGTTAATACGGGGTTGAAAAAATTAAAGCGCATATTACGGGGCCGTAGAAAACTAAATGGGAAGGAACAGCGCATGTTATTAAGGGTGAAAGCAAAAGAATTTAGCCACTTAACCCAATTAAATGACTAAAAACCAACCCGATGTTTTCATCCCAGTATTAAATTCACAAACGATGGACGAAACCAGTTGTATTTTCCCCCAGCTTAGTGGGTCAAAACAAACTGGCAGATATGTCCAAGCGCACTGTAATGGGGAAGAAATTAAAAGAATTTTTTCCCAAAAAGATTTTCATCGGGGCCCCAAAACACTGAATCACTGTCAATAAATTCCCAAGATGGGTTGCAAGTGTGGATATTGATAGCTGACGAGTTGGCGAAGGGATTGAATAAACACAATCCTTAAAATGGACTTTTTTTTATCCAGAAAAAAAAAAATATATATCCTTTTCTTTTTCTTCTTTGCGTTCGTTGTTTTTTTAATCACTCTTTGGGATATGTTTGATTTTTGCCAAGAACGTGTATACGTTCCCCGGGGCCCCAAACGCATGACTTCAAACACGTTTGGGACTGACCCGATTTAAATCAAACCCCCTTGTCGTTTTTTTTGACATGCGGGGGTAACAGTGGTTCTATTCTTGACCCCCCAAATTTTGGGGGCCATGGTAACCACTCGGGGATATATATATGGGCCCACCCTTGACTGACCCGAAAAAAACCCCCAAACCTTTTTGTAATTAAAAAAACTTTTTATTTGTTTGTTATGTAAAAGATGAAATCCCTTTGGGTTAGCCCGCTTTTTCCCAACCAAAGAATGATTTTTTTTAGTTATGTTGGAACAGGGTGGTCAACAAACTTTAAAAAAAAAATCACTATTTGCGAATCCATTATAAATTAAATTATAGTGAAACATTGCATGATTTTTTATTTATTTTTAGGTGGGGTTTTGGCCTATTTATTTGCCGCGGCACCTTTTTTTCCAAAAAAAGGGATAAACCCTTGTTTGGTTATATCAGAACGTTTTACCCAACAAATTTGAAAATAAATTTATTCTTTTTAGTAGAATCAAAGCTTATAAGTAAGACGACCAACATCAAAGATGATTTTTTTTTTAAAAATTTTATATATATATATATATATATAGTTCATGACGGTGGGAACAGCGACTGGTTTATGGTTTGAAACCGGGAGCAAAGAAAATGTATTCTACCTGTTTTGTTTGGAGTATTGACGGGGGATGCGAAAATGTTGCAGGGGCAAAACTGGCATCAGGGGAAAAAATAACTAAAAATTTGGGATTTTGAGATGATTTTGGGTTTAAGTAGAAACAACAAGATAGCAAAAAAAAACAGACAACTTGTCATCGGGTTTGGGACTGCAGATTTTTAAAAAAAAACAAATATAATAAAAACACCTATGGAAAATTGCAGATACACACGGGAATCAAAAAATGAAAAAATAACAGAGCAGTTCACCTATTTGGGTAGCAATTTTGATTGACGGGAAATTTAAAAAAAAAAATTATGATATAAATTTGGGAAAGCAACATAGCTTAAAAGTCTAAAAAAAGGGAAACCAAAAAGTTATATAGCTTTAAAAACTAAATTACAATTTTTTAATTCAAATGTTTTATCAACCCTAACATATCCCCAGCAGATTAAAATGACAAAAAGATATAGAAAGCAAGTTGAAGGGAGGAAAATAGATTTTCGGAAAATAATAAAATAAAAAATGGAACAAATTTCAAGAAAAAGTATGAAATAGAGACATGTCTGGTCAACCACTAGTGACAACTGTTTAAAAAAGAAAGATGTAGATATGTTGGGCACCCTTGAGGAGAAATGATAAACGAATAAAAAAGCGGGTTAAAGTGGGATGAAAAGGGTTTAAGAAAGAGGGTCGACCTAAAGAGACCCTGAAAGAACTTTGCTGGGAGAGGCAGTAAATATCGGTCTCAGTTCCATGGATGAGTTTGGGACAAAAGGTTTGGATAAAAGCGGGAGGAAAAATTACTAGAATCTATGTAACATAAAACCCTTTTTGGGGGAATTATTATATATATAAAATTTTTTTTCGGGCATCATCGAAATGAAAATAAATACAACATCTTTAAAAAATTTAAAAAAAATGATTGCTATAAAATTTTTTTATAATCTGACATGTCAATACGTCAGTCTTTGCTCTTCACAAAACGTATCCTTCGGATTTCTTCTTTCTTTTCTTTTGTATTTTCTTTTTTTGATAATCATCGTCGACATATTTATTAATCTAATAAAATTTTCTAGTTTAGAAATATTATAACAATCCTTAATATATACATATTTTTTTAAAAAAAATACTATCGTTACTGCCTGTATTACCATTTTTTAGAGCCTGGGGAATCAAATTGACCGATTTTAGTGCAGTCCCCATGGTTCCCCAGGTTGGGTTTTTTTTATCCCCCAAAAAGAAAAAACCTTTTAGAAAATTGAACAGGGGTTTCGGGGTATGGGGCCACCCTAATCACCCCAGTTCCTCCCCCCAAATACTATATCAAAAAAAAGAATTTCTAAAAGAAAATGTTTGCTATATTTTTTTGAAATTTTAAAAATTATAGTCTTTTTTTTTAAATTTTTTCCCAAATATAAACAAACTGACTTTTTTAACAAAAAAAAACAATTTAAACTTTAATTTGTTCCTGCTGTTTGTTCGAGATTAATCATTTTGAAATCGACTGTTGAAAAAAATTTTTGGACTTTGGGTAAACTTTTCTGTTTTTCCCGTATTTTTAAATTTTAGATGAAAATTTGATTTGTTTTTTGTTTCTGTGTTTCAGGAATGTGCATTTGTACAAAGATGGTTGTTTGTGCCCAAAATTTTCTCGCCCTGAAAGTCTTATTTATTTTGTTTTTCCCGGTTTTTTTTTTGCTGTTGGCCTCGAGTTTTTTGATAATCATTTTCCCAAAGATAAAAGGCGTTTAGTCGTTTGATATGCTGTGATATTGGGTTTTAAAAAAGTGTGTAGCCCCAGCATTCTATTTTTCGGTCTCCCCCTTTCTTTTGATGATTCCATTATCAGGTTGTACGCCCACAACGGGTGCCCCTTAAAACAACAACTAGCTATAATGAACGTGGTGTATCGGGCTTAAAGAGGGATATGTAACGGGTATCTAGAAGAAGATATAAAAAAGATCAGAATAAAAAGGCATGCATATTCCAAGTGGCAAATGCAAAGTGAAAAGCATGGAATTTAAAAAGGGCAGGGGAAAAAAACATATATGTGTTTTTGAATATAAGTTTTATAAAAATTCCTTTTTATCGGTTTTAAAGAAAACAAAAAGTTTCATCCAAAAAAACCCAAAGAGAACTGGCTGATGCTCAAAAAAGAATAAAAAAGTTGAAGCTTTTTGGGGAATATAAGATGACATGAAGTGTTGGAAAACCATTACGAAGGAGACACCCGGCAAAGATGAGAAGAGGAAGACCACAAAGGGTTAGATTCTTCTGCTTCTTCTTCTTTTTGAGGATATCTGGTCATCCCTTGGTTTACTGTGGACCATAAACTGACCCGGGAACGTTTTAGGTCGGGCGGTTTCACCGGGGATAATTACGATCTAACAAATTGATGGGGGGAATGATTACGGGGAAAAGGGAGACATCTGGTCTAGAGGAGAAAAATTTTGGGAAGAACTGTTGGGATGGTAACGTTCTGCTCTTGAAAGTTTTTTCCCATGATGAGATAAGGGTGAAAGCAATATATGCATATGTGTTTAAACAGGTCAACCGGGTAACGTGGACAAGTGTAAAAAATGAACTAAAATATCTTGCTTTTTTGCTTTCCCTTTTTCGTATTTTCGAAAAAATGAGATGGGTTGCCTCTTAAGGCTGCATGTCAGTTGGGTTCTTCGGGGTTCCCATACTTGGTCTTAAACTTTGCGAGGCCATGTTTAAGTAAAATAAAAAAGTGCATATTTGATCTTTTACAGAAAGCAAATATAACATGGGCATACCCAAACTCCAGAGAAATTTCAGTAACATTTGATCTAGTGGTTCTCATGTAAATAAATAACCAAAACACAACGTAGCAAGTGAGTATAATGCTATGATAGAATCACTTTGTTAAACTAAACCCAACTGTATTCCGCCCCACAGATACCCTTTTTCCCTTTTCATCTTCGAATGCTGCACATCGACCACTTGTTAACAACTTTTTGATTTGTGTGTGATCTGACCCAAAAGTCATTTTATGCCCAAATATTATACAGCAAAAGTCATATATGCCTAACTGAAAAAAACATATAGCTCTTAATGAAAAAAATATTCTTTTTAATAGTGAAATTTTCCCCTGGCTTGACCCATAGCAAGAAGCAACACCTGTACCCCCCGGCGTCAGATTGTTTAACATTTTTTGATTTTGGCCTGACGCGTCTAAAATATCCCACTTTTATGGCGATTAGGTTTTCTTACAAGGGAAGACTGTATTGGTTTTGGTTACAAAACCGAAGTCATTGCCCCTTGGGCAGACCCATGATGCTCAGTCTCCCCAACAGATATCAAATTTTGCATACTAATGGTTCCTGTGGCCCCTTTTGTTTAAAACACCCTCCCCTCTGCCTCTCAGGCATCCGGCCCTTAACAACGGGAAACCCAAAACTTAAATCGTTTGATCGATTCCATCGATTTTGTGTCCCCACCCAACAGAGAGCCAAGAGACCAAGAATACCCCCTTATCCATTTTCCAACCCCCAAAAATCGATGCTGTTGGTAAAGCCTTCCGCTTTTGATTCCCCAAAACACCCGCATGCCCAGGACAGTATATCCACCAAGCCGCTGGAGGTTGGGTCATAGACGAAACCCCACTCATCAAAAACCTGCCCTTCTGGATCGGAAGCATGGGACTGAAGCCAGATACAAAAACTCCCCCTAAAAAAACCCAGAATTTGGGGGCCCGTGTCGGTCTCAACCCCCATCCTCATACTAAAAGTGGGGGTCCTGTAGGGCCCCACTTTTTCTTAGCAACCCTACCGCCCATTAGCCCAAAACCCCCAGCCCTTCCACCACGTTAAACCCAACCCGGATCGGTATATACAAAAATTCGTCACCCCTTTGCATTATTTTCCCTATCAGCTGTTTTCCTGCGAGACCCCACCCTTCCTTTTGCCCCAATCTCAAATTCTTTTCCCAAAGGTTATGATAACGTTGAGATAGTTGGTCATCCCTAATCTGTTGGGATTAAAACTAGGTACCAAAGTTAACGGTATACCAGGGAAGACTGCATTAAAACTGGCTTCCAACTTTAAACGATACCGGGGAAGACTACAGAAAAACTAACTTTCAAAGTTAACGATATGGGGAAGACTACATTAAAACTAGCTTCCCAAAATGGATAACAGGAAGATTACTTTAAAAACCAGGTACTGTACCAAAATTAACGATACCGGGGAATTTTTGAAAAACTAGTTTCCCAAAGTTAACGATAAAGGAAGACAAAATTAAAAACTAGCTTCCAAATTTAAACGATCCGGGGAAGACTACAGTAAAACTAGGTACTGTCCCAAAAGTTAACGATACCAGGAAGACTGCGTTAAAACCCGGTCTGTATAAAAGTTAACGATAACGGGAAGACAAAATTAAAACTAGGTGCTATCCAAAGTTAACGAAAACCGGGGAAGACTACTTTAAAAAACCGGGTTACTATACCAAAGTTAACGATACCAAGAAAGACTACTTAAAACCGGTTCCATCCAAAGTTATCGACAAAAAAGGGGCCCAAAAATGAACAACGTTATAGACGGTTTGGGAAATAAATTTGACATCAATTATCCCATAGTCCCACTTTTTCCCCCGGGGCGATAACAGATTCCAAATGACTGAAGCAATCAGCTCCAAATGTTTTGGGGAAAAAAGGGGGTCGAAAAAACTGAACGAATAAACAAAAAATTTGGGAAACAAGTTACAGTTTTGTATATGTAAGGAAAAAATATGTAAATAAAATTTAGAAAAAAATAAGAACATATAAAAAATTATTTGTGCCTGCGATTTTCATCAAAAGGTAAAACAAAAATTAAATGCCCCCCAAAATCGTGGCATATTTTGGGACATCGGCATAAACCATAGTAAACAAACCCGTCGATTTTCTAGACAACCCCTTTAGTTCAGTATTTTGCCATTGTTTTCGGGGGTGAGGCCAAATTTTTACCATTCAAAAAAAATCCACGCTGAACAAATTTGTTTCCCCAAACTGCGGACTGGGGGGTTTAACCCCAAGGTACCCCGGGGGTTGTGTAAGGACTCACAACAATTTTAAAAGGGATTTTTTCCCAATAATATATAATTTTTTTTGCATTCCCAAAAAGAGTTAATTCAAATTTTTTTCGAATAATTATCTTTACTGTTTTTTGGCATACACACTCTAATATAAAAAAAAAATCACCCTTGGTTGGCGACGTGTCTCCCCCAAAAAAATAAAAACCCCTACAAAAAAAAAAAACAAACAATCATTTTTATTATAGATACATACTTGTTTTTTTTGTGGGGGGAGTTTAATTTTGTTAAACCAAAAAAAGGGGAAAAAAGCAACGGGAAAATACCCCCGGATACGTTGTTCGGGGGAAAAATTTCCCAAATTTTGCATAAAGCTAATTTTGCAAAGCCACCCTTCCCATTTATTAAAAAAGAAGATTTCGAGTTGTGATACAAGAAAAAACAATTAGGTTTAACAACTCTAATATCGATGTGGGTTTGTTGATGTTATATATTATATCGACAAGGATTCCATTTTTGGGATTGTTTATAATTTTGGGATTCTCAAAAAAGATAATTATCCCCCCTTTCCCCTATAATATTGATTGAATTTGGGGGAAAATCTTTTTTATTTTGGTTATTAGGTGTTTTGTTAATCATTTTAAAAAAAATCCCCAGTTGGTTTAATTTAAAACCCCGGCGGGGGTCCCGGTGTAATTTTGAAGGTGGGGGAAGTTTTTTTTTGTAGGAATTTTTTCGATCTTTTCTAATGAATTTTTCCTGAGCGGTTTTCCAGGGTGCTATTCTTGATTTTGAACTCCCAAGGGTCTTTTACGTGCTCGGGAACAGGGGACCTACTTTTTATCGTCCGTCTCCTTTAGGACTAGGAACTCGACCCTCACCTACACTGAGATCATGGATCTCGGGAAAAAATACCCAAAGGGCCCAACCCTGGGAGGAACCGGGGTCCCTTTTGGCACGAAAATGAGCAACTAACCCCCAGACACGGGGCCAATATTGACCAACATGCTTTGATATAACCCCAAAAAGGACTTGCTCTTAGGTTAAAAGTGATGCCCCCTGGCCTAAAGAGATTTGAACCCTTATCAAAAAACATGTAAGTTTTTTTTAAATTAAGACAGAAGAGGGCACAGCCCCCTTGATTGGGAAAAACAAACTGGAAAAACTTAATACGGTTTCTAAACCGGTTCTAGATTAAACCCACAGAAATGGGTCAGGAAATCCTGCCGGAAACTAATGACTTAAAATTTTAAAAAAGAACCTGTTGTTTCTAAACATTTTAAAAGTACTGTCTGTTAAATTATATGTAACGGCAAAAAAAATGATAGAACAAAATAAAATGTTTCCAAGGCAAGTCTGGTGTATATCTTTTGTTTTTTTTAGTGCTCGTTAATTTTTCCAACCCAAGTTTTAAAGATCGAAAGTTTGAAATACAAATTTGTATTGTTTTTTAGAATGCCCAATTAAAAATAAAGTGGGCAAATGTTGGGGATATTTATTCAATTATCTACGTTCTCTATGTATTACTTTTTAGAATTTGGTTGATTTTGTGTAGAATTTCCCGTTTTTGAGCACATTTTCCCCATGGCACTGTATAGCAGTTTTTTGGGGAATGTATTGTTCCATATCACTGTATAGCTAGTTTTTTTGAGAGCACTAACCATGGGCCATTAAATTTTCAGGCTCACCCCCAATTGCCCCAAAAACCAATAAAAACGGGTGCTCCCAAAAACAAATTTATTTTTTTTATTTATAGCAAATTTTTTTTTAGAGTTTAATTTTAATCATAGCTGTGTATGATAGTTTTAAACATGTATTGTCTCCATAGCAAGACGGTATAATTTATATGAAAGGAATGGAACGTGGAGAAAAACTATCGACCTAATATACAAAAAGAACCCAAGTTTAAAAAAAATCTATCTCCGTAAAGTATTCAAATAAAGTGTTTTTAACAAAAACAAAATATATCTTTTAAAGTATTCAAATAAAGTGTGTTTAACAACAAACAAAATCATGAAAAGACTAAATAAAGTGTTTTAACTAAAAAAAAACTATGTAAAGTACTCAAAAAAAATTTTTTAACTAACAAACAAAATCTATGTAAAGAAATTCCAAATAAAGTGTTTTTAATTAAAAACAAAATCTATGTAAAGTACAAAAATAAAATTTGTTTAACTAAAAAACAAAATCTATGTTCCCTAAATAAAGTGTTTTAACTAACAAACAAAATCTATGTAAAGTACCCCAAATAAAGTGTGTTTAACTAAAAACAAAATCTATGAAAAGACTCAAAAAAAGGGTTTTAACTAAAAAAACAAAATCTATGTAAAGACTAAAAAAAGGGTTTTTTAACTAACAAACAAAATCTATGAAAAGACTAAAAAAAGGGTGTTTAACTAACAAACAAAAAAAGAAAATCCAAAAAAAGGGGTTTTTAAATTAAAAAACCCCAATTTTCTTTTAAAGTCCCTAAAAAAAGGGTGTGTTTAACAAAAACAAAAATATGAAAAAAGTACTCAAATAAAGTGTGTTTAACTAAAAAAAAAATTTATCCACATGCAAAAAAAAGGACCCAAGCAATAAGAAAAAAAACATCACAAATCTTAATTTATCTATTGTTTCATTCAATAAATATACAAATAAGAATACAAAAAATTTTAAAATATTAATTCATAAAAAGACACAAAGGGGTTGGAAAAACCATCTTGGAAGGATGCATCAAACAAAGAGGAGAAGGGGAAAACCAAAATAAGATTGTCTCGGGATGTAACGGGAGGGTTTTGGGAGCATGGCGGATCAGGGGGACATCTGGCTTATGAGAAAAAAATTTCCCGCAATCTTCAATGGTAGAAAAATTTTAGGACAAACTATGTGATTTTAAATTTATTTAATATATTAAAATTCTTTTTTGAAAGCTGACGCAAAAGAATAAATAAAAGAGATTTGGGAAGAGAATGACACCAATTATAACCTAAAAAACCGCTGCTATTATAAATCAAAAATTAATTAGAAACCAAACTTTCTTTTAAAACAAGAATTTTATTGTGATTAAAAAAACTATGGGGAAACATAAACAGAAATACATAATTCAAATAATTGTTTGAGGGAGTTATTCTACCCATGCTTAATCACAACACGATATTTTTTCACTTAATCAAATTACCATCCGCTTAATCACAACACGATATTCTTACTTAATCACAATATACTACCATCCGCTTAATCACAACACGATATTCTTCCCTTAATCAAACACTACTACCCCCACTTAATCCCAATTTACTCTATCATCGGGTTGCCTTCCCGGTTTGGCGAGACGATCATAGATCCCACAAATTTTGTCGTTGGTTTCATCAACCCAGATGTTCCCGCTCTCCCGTGCCAAAAGTCGGGCCATCCAACATTTTCTCTTTTGTCTTCCTCTGCCCTTCTGCCCTCGATTTTACCGGTTGTTAAACGTTTTCTAAACCTCCCTTCCCATCACATCCCTGAAAAAGGGATTACCCCCTCTTTCTTATATTTACTTATATTTAAAATTTTACTATCCTCCGTTTAATCTAACAAATTATCTACAGTAAACGATTTTCCCTTTTTTTCCCACCAACCTTTCTGACAGTTTTGGTTCTTTGTATAAACATTTTGGCAAATTTTTTCTTTCTAAAACTTTCTTTTAAAGCTTTGATGTCGCCCTTCAAAGTGTTTTTTTCTATGTATTTTGTATACAAACCTGTAATGTGTATTTATGCATTACTTTCACACAATCAGATATCAAAAGGAATTAAGGATTTAAATTGAAGAATTCCCCCAAATTTTTTTGAAAAGGAGACAATCTTTATCATTTGTTGTAAGGAAATTAAACCCGGATACTTTTGAGAAAGAGGGAAAAAGGGCGTAGTTTTTAAAAGTCGCTTTTTTTTGTGATGGTTGGTGATCCCAGGATAATTTTCCTCAAAAAAAGGATATTTTCAAACGAAAAGTTCTTAAGTTGACGGGATTTTAAAATTAGGTACCAGAGATTGGTTCATTGATGGGATCATCCTCATTGCACTTCGGTGAAACCATTTTTCCCCATCTTTCATACAGACAAAATCTCAGCAGCAATGTTTGGGAACCCGTAGCCCCCAAGTATCCTCGATGTAATTTAGAAGTTGGTAAAATATTCCTGCAAAATTGTATTTTTAATCTTTTCAAAAAAATTTTTAAGGACAAGGGTTTTTCCCAAAATTCCTTCTAATTTTTGATTTGTAAAAGGGGTTTTTTTACGAGCTTTCGAACAGGGGGACCCCCGTTTTATCGCCCCGTCTCCGATAGGACTAAACTTGACCCTCAGTTACACGGGAAATTAAATATATCGGAAAAATTATCTCGATGGATCGGAGGACCCAACCGAATAATTTTTGAATCGATAGTCGGGGCATTTAATTTCAAGCCCTAGGGGCCCTAAAGGTACAAAAAAAACACATGAAATTGGCGACATGGGGATGTTGACCATACTTTTTTTAGAATGTGACGTTGATAACGGGGAAAAACAGGTCTAACGTTATTTTTGTTAATATGTCTATTGGTATGAAGATTGTTAATTTATTTTATTAAGTAGTTAAATTTACACATACAAGCAGAACTTTTAAAGGGCCAGGGGAAAATAATAAGAAAATGGTTTTTGTAATGAACCAACAGAAAATTTTTTCATTTTTTGTTTTAAAAAAATGTCAGAATAACAAAAGGGAAATCCAACGAAGATTCAATAAACCAAGAAAACCATGACATTTTTAAAAATGCACACATTTTCCCACCCTTTCCCCCCTAGGAAGCATAGGTCCGCAAAACACCCCCCCTACCCAAGGCCTCCCCAGATCTGGGCCACCCTCCCCCCGTCCTCTTGCTTTTCCATCTCTAACCCTGCTCCAGGTGTTTCGGGGTTTTCCCTTATTTTATTGCCCCTGGGGTTCCATCGGAGGCCTGTCTCACGATGCTGCCAGGGGTTTCCTCAGTGTGTGTCCTACCCATCCCCAAAACCTTCTGCTCATTATCTCTTTTTCCCCCCGCCATTGTCCTGTCCTATCCCATTTTCCTCTGTTTGTTCCTATCTACCATCCCCAGATGTAGATTTTGCGTAGGCATCTATTGATGAATGTCTGCAATTTTTTGGTGTTCCCTTTAGTTGTTCTCCATGTCTCTGCTCCATACAAAAGGACAGACTTGACTTTTTGAGAAATATCATTATCTTTTTTATTCAATTTCTTGAACCCATAGGTTTTTCCCAGAATGGAAAATGTTGATCTTGCCTTTTGTATTCAAACCCTTCATTTCAGCCCCTTTTAATGTTAAAAATGCACAATTCACCATGAAAACTATTAAAAGAGCAATGCCCCAACACCATCTTTTCACCACAAAATGCCCCCAAATTGCCAAACCGGGATACAACTAAAAAAAAAAGAAGAAGACTAGTCACGAAGAGTTTTAATGTCTACACAGAATATTGGGAGATAAAGAGACCGGTTTAAAAATAAGGGGAATCGGGAAAAAGGGTGGGTAAAACATCAGTGTTGAATTTAATAAAGAAACAAAAAATTAAAAATGGTTGACCACAAAAGGAAAGATTCCCAAAACAGAAAATTGCGCCTCAAAAAAATTTTGTTCCGATCCCAATAGAAAAAACATCCCCGTCTACGCAAAAAGTGGTTTCAAAAATAACAGTTGCAGTAAAAAACGTTTTTTCCCTGAAAGACACAAAAAAACCGCCTGGGAAAACTTTCTTATTGACGCTGTAAGAAAAAAACAGGATTAGAGGAATACAAAACCCGTTCTAGAAATCTCTTCTTATCCTGACGCTGTAAGACACACAAAAACCCTTCTAAAAAATTCTCTTATCCTGCCCTGTAAGACACAAAAACCCCTTTCAAAAATTTTCTTTTTATCCTGACGCTGAAAGGAACAAAAAAACCCGTTCTATAAATCTTTTTACCCCTGCCCTGTAAGACACAAAAAAACCCGTTCTAAAAATCTTTTTATCCTGCCCTTGAAAGGAACAAAAAAACCCCTTCTAGAAATCTCTTTTTACCCCGACCTGTAAGACACAAAAGAACCTTTTCCCAAAGAAATCTCTTTACCCCTGACGCTGAAAGGGCAAAAAAACCCCGTTTCAAAGAAACTTTACCCTAACGTAAGACACACAAACACCCGTTCTAGAAATCTCTTCTTATCCTGACGCTGTAAGACATACAAAAACCCGTTCTAGAAACCCTCTTACCCCGACGCTGAAAGCCCCAAAAAAACCCGTTCTAGAAATCTCTTATCCTGCCCTTTTGAAAAGACACACAAAACCCGTTCTAGAAATCTCTTATCCTGACGCTGTAAGACAAACAAAAACCCGTTCTAGAAATCTCTTCTTATCCTGACGCTGTAAGCCCTTAAAAAACCATTCTGAAATCTCTTATCCACGCTGTAAGACAAAAACCCCGTTCTAAAATCTTTATCCTGACGCTGAAGACACAAAACCCCGTTCTAGAAACCCTCAATCCGACGCTGTAAGACAAAAAAAAACCCCTTTCTAGAAATCTCTTTTAACCTTGACGTTTAAAAACACAAAAAAACCCGTTCAAAAATCTCCTTACCCTTTGACGCTGTAAGAAAAAAACAGGATTAGAAAAAAAGAAGAAAAAATTTTAAAAGAACCATCAGTCGCATACTGTCGCCCATCTGTTGGGAAAACTGAGCCCCAAAATGGGTATCCCCCATAGTTCTATGAAGCCGTTAGTAACTAATAACCTTTGCTGAACTTTCATTTTTTTTTCCCTTTTAACCTTTCTTTTTAAAAATTTAACACAAACTATGATCTTTTAAAATTGAAAATAACATCGTAAATATGTATCACTTGCGACTTCTGATTCAATTTCTTTTTCTCAGTGCGGAATAATCACCATTTTTTGTACCATGAGAATACGGGGTTTTTTTAAGCTTCACCACAACTCAACGGCCTTTGACCAACTGGAAAAACTGTCGGGCCCAATAACACTGATGGTTGGTTTTGGGCTGTAAAAAAACAAATATATGATATTACCTTACATAATTTAAAAATAAATTTCCCCGTGGCAACATATGGGTGGAAACATGGACATTTAAAAAAGGCAGTGGAAAATATACGTGCTTTTAATATAAGTTTTAAGGGAGTCCTCCGTATATCACGGGGGAAGAGAACCAAAAATCTATCTAGAAAGAAATATCGATATAATTGAAGGCCCCAAAAATAAAACTAAGAATGAGAAAAACGTAAAAACAAAAGTACTGTGTTTTACATGTATTTGTGTTTTGTAAAACTATAATTTCTTTTTTTTACGTGTTTCGCCATTCTAAAAAAGAACTCAAAATCAAGAAAAAATCTCATGCTACAAATAAGAAGGAGAAAAAATTGGATATTTTGGAGATATAAAAAAAACAAAAAGGGGTTGGAAGAAGACTTAATGAACGGAGGATTGGGAAAAAAAGAGGAAGGCCACGGAGAAGATAATTAGGGTGTAATATTTTTTGAGAGGCGGCTGGGGCAAGGCCATAAAGGAAATCCTTAAAAACTTTTTTGGGGGGGCAAATTTCTGCTCAGGACAAGCTTTTGATGATGATATTTCCAAAAATAAGTTTAATGATATCTATCGGACCTGTTGGGTGTGAAATTTTGGTTAAAATTTAAGAGAGACCCGGGTAACGATGCTAGATTTTGGAGATGGATAGCGCATGAAAGGGGTTAGGAAGATTGATGCGGGAAAAGAAATAGAGAGAGAGAGAGAGAGAGAGAGGGGAGGGGGAAAGAATTTTGGGCACACATGAAGGGGGTTTAGAAAAGGGGGCCGGGGGGAAGTTAGGAGAAAAAAAGAAAGCCAAAGAGTACTAGAAAAAAAAGGGAAAACCCAAAAGTTTAATTGAATGAGTATAAGTATGGTGAAAAAGAGTGCATGAGTGAGTCCCAAAAGAAAAAGAGTTTGCGAGAGTTTGGGGATAAGATTTAGAGGAAGAATGTACAAAAAATTTTCAAATCGATAGTCTTGCGCCCTGAATGTCATGGGTTTTTTTTTTTTTTTTGATCCAGAAACCGGGGGTTTCAGCGGGGTTTTTCGGCCCCGGGGCCCTGGACATCGTAACCCCTTTGGCTCGGTGCTATGAACACCGTAAATCTGGGAAATCTGTGGCTTTTTCTGCCCTCCTGCGGGTTTGGTCCCACACAGAGGGGTAGTCACCCGTAGTCCCAAAGCGCTACGAACACGCTGGGCAGACGGGCCAGGGGGTTTTAAAATTTAAAAAAGCGTCGTTCGGTTTAGGTGAATGTTTTTCCCGTAGAACCTTTAAAATTGTTGCTAGCGCTACAGAAAATCTTTGGGCAAATTTCCCGGAACCCTTTTGGGCATTTTTTCCGGGGAGGGGCCGAGAATATGGGGGAAAAAATTTTCGGGGGAAAGGGCCCAAAACAATATGGGGCAAACCCTTTCTCCCCGGGGAAAGGGGCCGAGCAAAGAGGGCAAATCATTTCTCCAAAAGTGACCGAGAAAGGGGCAAACCCTTTCTCCCGAGAGGGGGCCGAGCAAATGGGGCAAACCCTTTCCCCCAGAGAGGGGCCGAGTCATTTGGGGCAAATATTTCTCCAGAGGGGACCTGTCATATGGGGCAAACCGGGGAAAAAAGTTAGTCATTACGCTTTAGGGCCAGCGGGTTCCCAAACCCGGGTAACAGCAGACCAAATTTTAAAATTTCATTTGCTGCCAGGGCCACCGGGAAAATTTCTATATTTGAAAAAAAACATGAATGAATTATATTTTGTTACAATAGGGAAACGATGTTCTCAGACTACAAATAACTTCAAAAACCTTTTATTTTGTCCTGTCAGACATTTAAAACCCGGGCTGATGCTTGGGGAAAAGGAAATAGGGTTTCCTACATTTATACATGTTTTTAAAAAGTTTTTCTTTTGAAATGTAAAAGATCATAATTTTTTCTTCAATCGCTGGGGGACCTCCCCGTAAAAACCCCCGAGTACCTCCTGTAGTACCTCCCGGGGTACCTCCTTGGGGGTACCCCTTGGGGTCCCGGGTCCGGAGAATCCAGTTTAAAAAGCTGCTTTAGATCATTTGGGGACAATTAGTAGGGGAACAATGGAAACCTTAGTAAGACTTATTTATTAAACGGGACGAGAAGGAAAATAGATTTCTCTGCACAATTAAATTTTTTTTTCACCTTCCTTTAAAATTATGGGACAACGTGGCGTATCTCCCGTTTTCCCCCGGTGACTAGATAATTTAAATCGTGAAATGTGTTCATAATCTCTGGGTTTATGGAAAAAAAAGCGTGTAAGATGAAACCAGGGGTGAAAAAACCGAGAGAAATGAACCCTTTTCTTTATGGGCCGGGGGGTCAAAGGTTATGCCCGCCTTAAATTAGGAATTTACGGGTTTAAATTTGAAGGTCAGACGGGGGCATTCTATACTGGGCAATTTGTCTACATTTTTTTTTGAAAAAATTTGTTAACCAAAGGACCCGGATTACAACAGGGGTTTGTCTGGGGCTACGTCTTTTTATTTCTCTCCCCTTTTCTCTCTCTCTCTCTCTCTCTCTCTCTATGTCTGTTTCACACACACCTCCTGTTTTCTTTTTTTCTTTTCTTCTTTTTTCTCTCTCTGTATTTTCTTTTTGTTTCCCCCACCCCCTCCCCGTTTTTCTTTCTTTTTTTCTTCTCTTTTCTCTCTCTCTGTATTCTCTTTTTGTTTCACACACCCTCCCTGTTTCTCTTTTTTTCTTTTCTCTCTTTCTCTCTTCCCTTTCTGCCCCTTTTTACACACCTCCCCTGTTTTTCTTTTTTTCTATCTCTCTCTCTCCCCGTATCTCGTTTTCTGTTTCACACCACTCTCTGTTTTTTTTTTCTTCTTTTCTCTCTCTCTCTCTCTGTGTATATCTCTTTTCTGTTTCACACACACCCTTTTTTTTTCTTTCTTTTCTTTTCTCTCGTTCTCTTTCTACCACTCTCCCTTTCAAACTCTACTTTCTCTCTCTTTTCGGATCTCTTTCTCTGTCTCTCTCCCCCACTATCTCTCACCCATACCCCTTTTTTTTCCCCCCTTCCCCCACTATCTCTCCCACTCTCTTTATATTTCCACTTCTCTCACCCCCATGTGTTGCTTTCACCTCTTTGTCTTTTCTCCACACCTCTCAATCCCCTCATATTTGACCCCTTTCCCTTCCCTCTCTCTCTCTCTCTCTCTCTCTGTCGTCCATAGAAAGTTTTTATTCCAAACCCAAAATAAAAAATCTTGGGTTTTGCTCACACAAATAATGTTCTATAAAAAAAAAGTAATTTACCCGTCTACCTTTCTCATTAGCCAGTTTATAAAAAGGAAAGTGGCCCTTTCATTTCACCCATGATTTAAAAAAATGATATTTCATTTTTTCCCAAATTTTGTTTTTTTAACAATTTTGGGAAAATGCTTGGGTTTTAATTTTTTAATAAATGCCGCCCTCCCCTTTCTGTGTAAAGCGTACGTGGTCTGCCGGGTTTATACTCAACATGTCCCCATGACATCAAAAATTACTTCCCCCTTGGTCTTCTACTCTCCCTTTCTCACACCCCTTTAGGGGGCTCAGGAGTATAAGTTAGGGCTTGTCTCTCGTGACAAAATTTCCGGGGTTTACTTCCATGTGAAACCATCTGGGTATTTTTTAGAGATCCCCCATCCGGTGGAATGGGTCGAGTTTTAGTCCCCGGAGATGGACGATAAACATTCTCCCGTGTTCAAAGGGGACATACGCAAAAGAACACCTGACAGCCCCAAAATCCAAAAAGAGCAGGCTGGGTTCCCCGCCCTTTTTCATTAGAAAAGATTAAAAATAAAATTTCTATAAAAAATTTACCATCTTCAAAACTAAAATCGGGGGCCCTCGCCCCGGGATTGGGGTTTATGCACTGCAGCTGGGATCTTCATGTGTAAAAAAGAATCTGAGAACACATGGGTTTTACCAATACAATGGGGTAATAGTCCTTTTCAATCAATCAACGCCCTCCATAAAGATCTCAAATAACCTTTAAAAAATTATAAACATATTTCATTTTTTATTTTTTTTATTAACCCCCTTTCTTCCATTTTAGCTGTTGTAAAATAAACATATTTTTTCTTTTTTTTGTCCATTATTAAAAATAATTTTTTTATTCAGAAAACAATCGGGTTCTTCAAATGTTTCTATTAAATTTGGGTCAAATAGGATGAAAAAAAGTTCATTTTTCCCACTAAATTACTTTTATTTCAAGCCCTACTTTCCCCCTGTATTTTACTGGTATTATTTTTCATTATCAGATTTATTATTTTCCCGCTCTAAGACCACAAACGTGTATTACGTGAACGTTTTATGTAACCGTTTTAAAAAAAACAGATGGAAATAACCCGGACAGAAATTATAAAAAGGAAAATGATTCCCAAAAGTTTGTCAGTTTTGTTTTTGAAATGTCAACAATCATTTTGTGGGTCCTTTTACATTATCAAAAATTGCCCTTTTCTTCCCCTTCTTCTCTCTCTCTATATATATATATATATATATATAAAATTTAAATTTTTTTAGGCCAAAAATATTGCACTTCGGTAACCATTTTCCTTGTTGTTACCCCCTTTGGGGTTTTTGGCAGCAACAAACGTACACCATTCTTCCCCGTTTATGGCCTTCCTCTTTTTATTGTGTTCCAGCTTTTGATTCATTTCCCTTTAGCTCTTGCTCTATCTTCTCCCCCAGGTCGTTTGGGTTTTTCCACGTTTTCGCCTACCCTCTGGAGTCCATCTCAGTGCAGTTTTTGTGTCGGAGCCAATCTCCATGGGATCACATGTCCCAACCCCCTCCACGTCGTTTCCCCCCGATAGGCCCATATTCTCTTGTTGGGATCGTCCCAAACAATTCTTTATTCGAAAATATTTGGGCGGGCCCGTACACGCGAAAATTTTTTGCAGACAAATTGTATGAAAGGCGGAAGTCTGGACATATCCTGTTCTGTCATTCCCAGCATTCCGATCCTGCAGCAATGTTGACAGCCCCAGCTTTATAGATACTAGTCTTGGTTCTGATGCTGTATTGGGAGATTTCCCGGCGGTCTTTAAGGGTCTGAATTTCCTTGTGCCTTACTTTAGTCTGTTTTTTAAAGTCAGATCCAGCGCCTCCCTTTATTGCTAAAACACTTTCCCAAAGGGATGTGAAAGGGTTGTATCTCGGAGGGGTTTTTCCTTCTAGTTTGACTGGTTAAAAATTTCCCATGTTCCAAATATTTTTTCCCGTTTTTTTCTGATTTATTTTAAACCCTCTCAATATATTGTTTAAAGGGGGCAAAGGGCTTTTCCTGGGTATCTCTATTTTATGAGATAGGGTGCATGTCATCTGCAAAATCTAGGTCTTCCCGAGTGGATGGAGCGTCCATCTAATACCTCTTGCCTTATCTTCCGTTGTTTTTTCCCCCCAATCTATGACAGTGTTGGGAAAAATAGGGGGACATAACACATCATTGTCGCACCCTGGTTTTTTCTTCCCAAAATTTAGTTCTGAATTTCAAACACTGCAAATTTTTAGCAGCTTTTATAATATTTATAAAACACAGGGGGTTCCATACCATCTTAAGATACGCCATAGACTTTCCGGGGGTATGCTATCAAAAAATTTTCAAAATCTACAAAGTTGATATAGAGTTTTTCTTTGCCATTCTGTGCATTGCTCTATGATACCTTTAAAAGCAAAAATTTGGGCCATCAGCCCGTCCTCTGCAAAAACCTGTTTGTTCCTTTCTTAGTTTCTTATCCCCAGCATCAAGTCGTTGTAAGTGATTTTGCTTAAGATTTTCTTTGGGGCAGAAAGGGGTGTTTTTCCGGGCCAAATTACAATCGGGAAGGGGGCCCTTCTTGGGGGTCTTGATGAACCCCTGTTCCATGCATCAGGTATTATTTTGGGGATTCCATATAGGTAAAAAAAGGGGGGCAAATATTGGGTCAAGTTTTGGGTCTATTTTTTAATAGTTCTGGTTTGTTTTCATTCTTTTGCCTTGTTATTCTTTGGGGAAATTTTAAATTTCTGTAATGATCTCCCTCCTGGCTGGGTGTTTCAATGCCAATTTTTTAATTCCTCTGTTGGCGGGTTTTCTGGCCAAGTTGGGGTGGTCTATTTAAAAATTCTTTTTTAAAAAGCCTGTCCATCTATTTTTGTTCCTTTTTTGTTGTCAATAGGGATTCCATTTTTATCCCCTTTTTAAGGGGATTTGATCTCCTGTAATGTTTCCCTTTTGGCCCTTTGTTTTTGACCCCTGTTCCCCGATCACACTTTTTTTCTGCTTCTTCCCCCCCTGCACCCCCGGTCTTCTTTTCCCTTCCCTTTTTTCAGCCTCACAGCCCGTTTGATTTCTTTTCTTTTCGCTTTTTTACTTTTTCTTGGTATTTTGCTTTTTAGTCTTTTGGACTTTGCTTCTAACAATTTCTTTTTTTAAAATTCTTCCTTTTTCTATTTTTTCCATGTTGTTGGGGTTATCCATTCTTTTTTTTTTCTTTTTTTCGGGACCCTAGACATGTTTTTTTACTTTCTTAAAATAGATGCCATGTTGTCCCAATTTCTATCTATGTTTTTCCGTTTCATCCGTAGTTTTATTACTTTCTAGGGGTTGGAATCGTTCTTTATCTGCATTATAAACTTATCCCTTTTCTTCCCTGTCTTTTTGTCTCCACATCGAACGTCTTTTTGGGAAATTTTTTTTTGTCCTGTTTTTTTAGTTTAAGTTTTGACATAAGCTGTGACTGGGTGGTGGTCCTACCAACATCTGCACCTCTTGACTACAACATCTAGCAGCGGCGTCCCAGGGTCCATTGATCATTATATGGTCTATTTGGTTTTTTTCTCTGCCATTAGGGAATAAAATGTTAATTTGTGGATATCTAAAAAGTTGGGGAAAAAAGGGTTCCCCCTATAACAAGATTGTTCATTTCAGAAGTTTACTAAACGTTCCCCCTTTTTGTTCCCTCATACCACATCCATATTTTCCCATAGTTCTATAACTATGCGTGTTGCCCGTCCGACCTTCGCATTTAGATCTCCCCTAACAATGATAACATCATGGGGTGGGGGACGTCAATTTTGCTTTAGAGAGTCTTTCTTTTTATCTTCCTATCATTAGTTGGGCCCTAGCATTATAGGATTGTGATGTTTTTATGCCTTTCCTTTTGTCTGATCTTTAAACAAGGGTTTCTGATAGGTTTTCCCTTCCAAAAAGACAATTTTTCCCCCTTTTCTTTAAAAGGGTTACTGCTAATTCCCTTCCAAATTTTAGGTCATCGTTTTCGTCCAAAAAAGGACTGTTTACCTGGCAGTGGTACTTTTTCTTTTTTGTCCATCTGCTCTTCCAACCCCCAGGATATGTAGATTATATCTTCTCATTTCTGCCGTTAATTTTTGAAGTTTTCCGGTTTCGTACATTGTTCTTAAATTCCAGCATCCCAAGGGGCTTGGTTTTGGCATTCCCGGACTTCCCCATGGTAACTTCCTTTTGGCTTTCACCACTTCCAGTCATGTGAGTCAATATTTTGGTACCCTTCATGCCCCTAGATAGGTTTAAAGTTTTTGTTGTTTTTGTAACTTTTTTAATTTTTTTTTAAAAGGGTGGGGTCTTAGTCCCAAGCCCAACGCCCAACCTGGAGGACCAGGGAAATGTTTTTTTTTTGTCCCCCCTTCAGTGACCTTCCGGCTTAAACCCCTTTCCGGGGAAAATAAGTTCCCGCCGTCCCAAACTCACTCTATCATTGGGGCACCTGTTTTTCCCCCACTACAAGGTAATGGCCCCCTGGGGGGGCGGAGAAACCTGTTTGTTCGATTCTTTCTTAAAAGGGAAAGGGCTCAGCATGATGTTCATATATGTTTTATTATATATATATATATAAACAGGAATGGTAAAACTACCTTGGGGAAAAAACTGGGACAGACCAGGGTCAAAATCACTTTATTTTATCCCCAAAAGGGCTCAGGTAATGAATGAGGTTTAGACTGTCTGTCACCGGGGCTATTCAGAGAACAATTTTCAAAAGGAGCGAAATGACAGTATTTTCGAACAAAAAAAGTTTCAGGGTTTGAATCACAGTCAATGACCCGATTAAGAGAGATGAGTCTAGAATTTGATACAGTCCCAAAAAGAAGAACGATAAACAAAATGTAAACATTAAAATTTAAACAACATCGATCTGACGTTTTTGAGTCCGGATGCTGCTGGAGTTGTTGGGGCGGGGATCGGTGCACTTATGGATTTTTGTCCGGCCCCATGATCATTATTTGTTTGGCCCATATATATATAGTAAAAAGTCCATCCGCGATGATGATAAAATTCAGACGTTTGGGTGCCCTTTTTTCTGCTGTGTGCAGGTGACTGTGGGGTCCCAACCCAAAAAAAAAATCCCTACCACAGGTGGGGCATACATGATCAAAGGGTTTGACATGGGTTTGTGCTCTGTCTTTTTGTCAGCTCGTTTTATCTGTGTCTCAACAACACGATAATTCTCAACTATTGGGGTTTTCCTTTTTTTTACAGTGCCCCTTTGGCGATCGGGGATTCCCCCCACGTGGTGTCTATATCGGGTTTCAGAACACTTTAAGAAATATATATAAGATTATAATGAAATATACTTTATCTAAACCCCAGTGAAGGAAGAAAAAGTGAATGCAATGTCCCAAAAAAATGGATGCAACTGGGAAAGGAAAAAACAAATAAAAAAACAGGGTTTGTCATTCGGAAAATCGTCACGGGAAAAAATAGAAAATTTTGTGAGCCCCGTGGCAGTAAAAACCCCGGGGTTTAAGACTTTCCCTGATGCAATCAATCATTCTCAAGCATATTAACCCCGTTATTTTCGGATTTGATCGCCCCACAATCCTATGAATGAAAGGGGGGGGAGCAGATGATAAGTTTCCCCGATACACACATCACCTTAAAAAATTTTTACACTACGGTGCATTTTAAAAATATCAATGCATCTTTTAGAACGGAAATGCATTGGGCAAGTTGGGGCAATTTTAAATAAAGAATGTTGACTTTTGGCAGCCCAGACAGGTTATTCAAACGGAACGTGATTACCTTTACATTTTTTCTGAAAATCAAGTATAAAAATTGCTAATAGTTTGGGGGTTGTTTGTTTTTTTTTCGGTTTTAAATTAATTTTAGCTTTAAACTTCCCCTTTTTAAAACTTAAAAAAAAGATATAAAATTCTGGGAGTACTGGGGTACTATTGCAAATTTTTGGGGATGTGGAAAAACGATGGCGTTTATCGTGTTTTTAAATTTTTCAAAACCTATAAAACGGCTTTAAAAAGAATTTTAGCGCACCTTTAAATGGGTTTTCCAGGGCCGTATCAGGTGTTTGAAGGGCGCTGTGGAAATTTTTAAATTTACCGACTTCATACAGCGATATGGAGGGCGCTTTGGGGTGCAGTTTGATAGACATCACAGCCTTTTGGGGGCTCTTTTTCGCAGGGGTGAAACTGCCTGGGCCCGTATGGGGAAAAACTTTTCGCAGTAGATTGACAGACTCATACAGCCCGGGAAGCTCTTGTCGAGTAGATTGACAGACTCATACAGCCTGTAAGGAGAGCTCTTGTCGGGTTTACAGACTGCATGCCTGTATGGACAGCGCTTTCCAAATAGGTTTCAGACCATTAAACCCGTATGGAAGCGCTTTTCGCAGTGATTGACAGGGCCGCATAAACCTGTATGGGAGCTCTTTACAGTAGATTGACAGGCTGCCCAAAAGCCTGAAAGGAAAAGCGCTTAATAGAGATTGACAGACTGCATACAGCCTGTAGGACAGCGCTTGTCGCAGTAGATTGACAGACTGCAAAAATATATGGAGGGGGCTCTGTCGAATCCTTTGACAGTTAACATTATCAGAATGTTTACAGTAATCAAAGGGTTTATACTTTTAATTTTTTTGTGATGATAAAATTTCCCGGAAAGTACATTTTTGAGATCATCCCTCTGCCAACAATTTTCAGAAAAAAAACATATCATCATCTTTCATTTATCATCATTTATCCCCCACATCATCATCATCCTCCATCATCATCATAATTGTCCTTTTATTCATTTAACCACATCACCACAATCGTTTTCTTTCCTATCCCAAAACATCATCTTCATTATCATTTTTCTCTGTCTAATGATGTTTTAAGTTCATCTCTAAAGCCCCATGTGGGGTGCGGGGTTTTAATTTGCGGGTGGAGAAAAACCTCAGGTTCTCAAAATTTCGGGGTTCATGAAACCGAAAAAGGGGTTTCGGTTCCTGGCACCGGGGGCCCAAGGAAACCTCAAATGCTTCTGGATCGGAAAAAAATTATCTCTCTCCAAATACAAAATTCCAGTATTTGGGTACTTCAAAGTTTTTTTTCCCCTTTTCTCTTTTAAGGAAAAAAATAATAAACTAAAAATACAAGGCATTGATAAAAGATTTTAAAGGGAGGATCAAGGAAACAAAAGAAATAAAAAACGTAGCAGGGGAAAACAAATGTTGGCCCCCTTTAGGCCCCTCTTTGGGACAATTTTCAATTGGTTAGGGTCGGATCAAAAAAAATACGAGTGGGTTTAAGGGTAGATATAGACCATTTTTAAAAAGTTTAAAGTTTCTATTTGTTAATCATCATCATCAGTTCAAAAAAGCTCATCTTTGCCTTTTTTTCTGTAATATTTCCCTGTTGTCTTGTTTTGTAAATTTATTCTAAACCAAATTTTTCAGAATGTCCCTCCTTTTTCGCTATCAAACATTGGGGAAACCCCCCATTATAAAAAAGGCGCTATACCTATCTATAAATGCGGGCGCGGGGAAGTAATTCCTAAGGAAATAACAGTCAATGCTAATCTGGGGACAATAATGTCAGACAGATCCCATCTTTTTCTGCCCCAAAATTTCCAAATGCCACTACAAAAAGCGACACCAAGCGCCTTGGGGAAAAACCATTCCCTAACTGAACGTGGACGACAGGAAATAAGCCTCTGGTATCTATAAAAAAAACACGAACGGACAGTGAGATTAGGGAAAAAAAAAAATATCGGGGCTAAAAAGGGGGAAAAAACTTTCCAAATCCCCGCATGCAAATTTGGGAACGGGCCCCTTAATTTTATAATTAAAAAAGGTTTTGGAGATGTACTTCTGGTTGAGCCTTTTCCTGGGGGTTGACATAATAAAATATTACAATTATGTGTTCTCAGTTGGAGAAAACATAGGAGCACCTTCTCACAATCTGCACATCATTCTCGTCTCTTTACGAAAAACACAAAATATCGATATCTTTTCTGTTAACAATTTTGTATTGTCATCGTCCCCATTTTCCCTCTCTCTCCCTGATGATACATACCGTTCTCTCCTTTTCTGCCTTTTCTCCCTCTTTACGTGACACACCAAAAATTTTTGATTTTCTGTCCCCCAGGGTCCCTACATACGTGATTTCTTCTTTTACCCCCTTTTCTCTCTCTCTGTTACCCTGTTCCCTAATAATACCCAAACACTCCCCCTCTGAGCCGCTGTAGCGTAGTTGTTAGTGAACCCGCCCCAAAAGGGTGGTGGTCTGGGTTTTTTCCCCGCAATGTGCGGGAATTTTTTCCCGACCGCGACGGCCCCCAGGTCGAACCAGCCTCAACTGGGTACCAGAATGCTCTTTGGGAAAATAAAAGGGGGCCCGGGGTGATGCTGACCCATCACCCATCGTGTGCCGACGGTCAAGAAAAAATCAGGCCAAACGTTTAACCTATATACCAAAAGGATGAAAGGGTTCCTTTCTTTTTTTTTTTTCTCCCCCTGTTGCCCCGTCTCCGTAATAATACCCAAATTTTCTCTGTCTCCCCGATATACCAACACGTTCGTTTTTTTCCCCCCCCTGTCATACTTCATGCATTCACACCCCGTCTTTCTCCCTCTCCCCCGGCCTTTTTTCATGCATTCACAAGTTCGTCTTTTTCCCCCTCCCCGTCATATTTCATGCATTACACTTTTTTCTTTCTCCCCCCTCCCGTCCCTACTTCATGCATTCACACTTTTTCTTTTTTTCCAAGAAAAACGGGAACTCTCGTCTCATAAAATTAAAGCTGACTGCTGAGATACAAACTTCCAAACCCCAGACTGACAGCTTAGATACAAAAATCACCCAAACCCCAGCACTGACAAACAGGGTACAAACCAACAACTCCTAGCACTGACTGCTGGGATACAAAACAACTCCGGGACTGACTGCTGGGATACAAACTCAACAACCCTGGGACTGGAAGCAAAATCAAAATCCCAAATCCTAGCACGGCTGCTGGGATACAAACTCCCCAACTCCTGGGACTTTACGGGAGATCAAACCCAACAACTCCGGCACTGACTGCTGGGATACAACCCAAAAATCCCGGGACTGACTGCTGGGATACCCCCCTCAAACTCCTGGCCTGACGGGAGATACAAAAAAACAACTCCTGGGGCCCGACTGTTTGATTTCCAAAATCAAATCCCTGGGACCGGGGAAACAGGTAAAACTCAAAACCCTGGGACTGACTGTTTGATCAAAATCAACAACTCCTGGGACTGACGGGTTGGGTACAAACCCCAACAACTCCTGGGACTGACTGCTGGGATACAAAATCAACAAATTTTACCTTTTACTGCTGGGGATACAAACTCAACAACCCTAGCACTGACTGCTTAGATACAAACTCAACAACTCCTGGGACTGACCGCCGGGATACAAACCCCAAAACCCCTGGGACTGACGGGAGATACAAACCCCAACAACCCTGGGACTGACGGGAGATACAAAACCCCAAAACCCGCCGGCTGCCAGATACCCAAAATCAACCTCCTGGGACTGAGAGCAGATCAAAATTAACAACTCCCCGGGGCCCCACGGGTTAGATCAAAATCAACAACTCCGGGGCCCGAAAACTTAGATAAACCCCCAACAACCCCGGGACTGACGGGGGATACCAAAATCAACAACTCCCTTCCCCTCTACAACAGTTAAGAGAGTTCAAACCTGTTAAAAGAACATTCCCCCTCCCCACCAAAATCCCAGGTATGGTTTCCCAGGTTTTTCAAAATATTTAACTGTTCCCTTTTGGGATGTTGTAAAAGCGTATAAGAGAGGATTGGTGAGGCCGGCGACCCCCTATTTTAAAAAAACAACAACTAGTCACCCCAAAAAATAGCCCCGCCTTTTCCCCCAGATGCCTAAAATAACACTCACTATTTATAAAAATTCCAAAGAAAGTTACTTTTGGGGTTATTTTGGGAAATTTTTTTTCAAACACAAATCTTCTAGACATTGAGATTACGTAACAAGAGAAGAAAAGGGGCACTTAAAATTGAATGTCAACCCCCCAATTTTCTCCTAATCCTCCAAATTCAATGGATGCCCTAATTTCAAATCAATGTTAATTTAAAAAAGCCAGGGGGGAATGGGTTTTTATCATTTCTAAAAAAAAAAAGGGTGTCCTATTCCTGGGGGAAAAATGAATTATTTTGGGGGGTCGTTAGAATAGGGGGGGCCAATAGCAAATTTCAATGTCAAGGTTTTCCCCTAGATTAAGGCTGCAAGTTGAAAAACTCCGGGCGCTAGATTAGGAATGTTGCAAAAATCTGTGTCGCCAGATTAGGACTGCAATGTTTCAAGAATCTGTGTTTAGATTAGGGCTGCAATGTTGAAAAATTTTGTGTTTGATTAGGACAGCGGGAAGAATCTTTTGTCGCTGATTAGGACTGAAAAATTAAGGGAAACTTTTTTCGCCAGATTGGGCCGTAAATTTTCAAAAATCTGTTCGTTAGATTAGGGGGTTTCAATGTTAAAAAATCTTTTGTTTTAGATTAGGTTTCAATGTTTCAAAAATCTTTTTGCTAGATTAAGGGCAGCAATGTTGCAAGAATCTGTGTTGCTAGATTAGGGGCCGGGAAGTTTCAAAAATCTTGTCGTTAGATTAGGACTGAAGTTGCAAAAATCTGTGTCCTGGAAATTTGGGGTGAATGTTTAGAACCCGTATCGCTAGATTAGGACCGTAAGTTGCAAGAATATTTTCCCCTGATTAGGGTTTTCCCCAAAGTTGGAACAATTTGTGTTGCTAGATTAGGGCTGAAGTTGCAAGAATCTTTTTTGCCAGATTAGAAAATACAATGTTGAAGAATCTGTATCCGATTAAGGCTGCAATGTTGAAAAATTTTCATGATTAGAACTACAATGTTGCAAAATCTGAAAGCTAGGGTTAGGGCTGTAATGTTGCAAAATCTGTGTCGCCAGATTAGGACTGCAATGTTGCAAAAAATCTGTATCGCTAGATTGGGTCAAATTTTTCCCGGCGGGGAGGGGGGATGGGAAACGATAATGGGAAATTTAGGGAAACATTTGGGGGGAGTTTTTTTGTGATTTGGGATTGAATAATTCCCAAAAATTTGAATTTGTATTTTTTAAATTTATCTTATGCTCATTTTACACAACCATTTTTTTTATCAATTTTCTATTTCTTGTATATAATCATTTGAAAATTGACCATGTATAACATAAATATATATATATATAAATTTTTTTTATCACGGTGGAAAAAATAGCATATATATATATATAAATATGAGGGGGGGGTTTGGGAAACTGTTATAATGGGAAAAAAGATCCGGGTTTCGAAAGTGGGGGTGAGCCAAAAGGTTTAAAAAATCTATGATTTAATCTTTTGATCAAATTAACTGCTATTTAGAACTGGTATTTGTTCTGGGACTGGCCAAAAAAAAAACATCATAACAGGTTTAAAAATAGGCTCATTAATCAAAAACGAAATGGTCCAAAACCCCTGGAAATGTTGGGGATATTTAGAAAAAAGGTCGGACCCCATGGAAAATATCCGGCAATGAAGATATTTCAAAATGAAACTGATGGTGTCGATAGATTAAGGACGGGATTAGCAGAATCAAAGTCGTAGGAATCTTTAAAAAAAAAAGGGAGCTTTTTGGGTAAAAATTTTTCCTTTGGGATAAATAAATTTTGGTTTTAGTTGGAAAGGGGGTTGGTTGCGATGGGGACTGTAGTGATAATTAAGCAAAAAATATCACCATAAACAGAAGCAAAAAGTCATGATGGGTTCCCATTATTGGTGGTAGTAATATAATTATAAGATATGGGGTCGCTTTATATGGAAAATTATTAACACACTGAGCTAGTTGCCACGCTTCGTGGTGCCGGGCCCCGATGCAAGCTTCCCACAAAATGTTTTGGTGTGCACATGGTAAAATGGGTTTAACTACATGTACCCCCCCTGCCTGTAGGGGGTTAAAAAACAAAACCCCTGCCTTTAAAATCCCCCCCAAATTGTGAGGGGCAAAAGTGGTAAAGGGAAGTCTTTACGCAAAAAAACGATGCACCATATTAAGCGATATGGCTACTGGGGGTTTTAATGCGGGAAAATGCAAAAAAATGAAAAAAAAATGCAGGGAAAAAGTTGTGATAGTAGTAGTAACAGGCGCAGTGGGTAATATCGGTGATGGTAATAGTAGCAGCGTATGAAGTAGTAGTAATATCGGGGGTGGGAGTTTTAACAGTTGTGACAGTAATAAATGTAGTAATAATCAAAAAAACAAAAAAAATACCAAAACAAGACACTAGATCCGAAAATAAGCATATTTTTTTGTTTTGGGCTAATTTTTTAACGAGATTAATAAAATTGGCCTCTATTTCCCAAAAGATATTGCAACGTACTAATGAATGGGACTTTTAAATAGGCGCCAAAAATTTGGAAAACTTTTTTTTTTGGGAAATAAATTTTTTATTTCACGTCCTGAAAGGTTTTTCCAAACAAATGTCCTTTTCCCGCATCCAGGCAGAGATTTCCTGGGGAAAAAAACCCAAAAAAAATTAGTTTAAAAAATTTGGCTGGGAAGGAAAAGCTTCCCATGAAACGTCTGCAAAAGTAAATATTTATAAAATAATTCAAGGGTTTCCAGTCGTTTCTGGAATCAAAAGGGTTTCCTTTTAAAATCAAACATTAAGGGGCTCTGGCGTAGAGGTTAAAATTTTCTTTAAAAAGGTATCAGGTTCCCCCTCGGGGTAACGGAATTTTTGGGGAAAACTCTGATCTCGTGTGGTGAGATCAAATTCCTAGTCCTATCGGGGCGGAGATTCCGTAGGTCCCGTGTTCAATTTGGAAAAAAAGAACCTTTGAGTTTTCCCGTGTTCACAATGGAGAAAAGCAGGTTTGGGAAAAACCGCTTTTCCCGGCAAAAATTTATTAGAACAAAATGATAATAAAGTTCCTACAAAATATCTTTATTTTTTTTTTTAAATTACATCGAGGACCCTTTTTCGGTGCTAGGGTTTTTGCACTGCCGGAGATCTTAATGTGTAAAAAAGGGGAAAAGAAAAATAGTTACTCATAAATTTAAAGGGTGATGGTCATATGAATCAATCAATCAATGAAACATTTGAAGATGTTATAACTCAGAAATCACTGAACATCAAAATAAGGGGCAGGGAAAGGTAAAAAATGTTTTTAGATGGCATGAGTCCTTTTTACAAAACAAAAAAAAATCACCCGCCGCTAGGGCGGCAAGACAAAAACAAAAAAACTACGCCACTGGGCAACAACACTTTAAAATTTGATCTCCCCTTTCGAATGGAAAGGGGTAAAAGAAAAAGGGGGGAAAAGGGGGAGAGGGAGAGAGAGGAGAGAGAAGAAAAGAAAAAAGAAGAGAGATGGAGGACGGAAAAAAAAGAAAAAATATAAATAAATTTAAAAGACTTTATAAAAGTTTTGCCTGAACTTCCGGAAAGCCAATGCCAATTTGGTGGTGCTTTTTTAACTGGATACCCCGGGGGACCAAGATTAACTGAGGGTTTCGGATACAGAAAAAAAAAAAACCGTCAAGTGTTGGGAATTTTTAAAAACATGGGGGGTTAAAAAATTTTTTTCGGGGCCGGTCTCATCTCCGGGCCGTTGGTTCTAACATTTATCTTAGCGTTTTCAAAAACTAATTCATGGCGTACATGGAATTTATACAATTCTCCACTTAGTTTTTGGGAAAAAACTTTTAACTCTATATTATAATATTATTTCACTTCCTGACGGGGTCTTGTATTGTATCTTCTAACTATTTTGGGACCTGTTCATTCATCTAGTTGCTGATGTATCACCGGACCCGTTGTTTTTCTTATTTTGTTTAACTAACTAAATAACTAACCTTTGTGAATGCTAAACCACCAACTAACTAAAAAAACTAACCTAGTGAAGCTAAAAATACCAACTAACCAAATAACTAACCTAGTGAACGACTAAACCACCCCAAATAACCAAATAACTAACCAGTGAATGACTAAACCCCAACTAACTAAATAACTAACCTGGGGAACGACTAAACCATCAACTAACTAAATAACTAACCCAGGAATGCTAAACCACCAACCCTAAATAACTAACCAATGAATGCTAAACCACCAACTAACTAAATAACTAACCAGTGAATGACTAAACCATCCCCAAATAACTAAATAACTCCTAGTGAATGACTAAACCATCAACTAACTAAATAACTAACCTGGGGAAAGACTAAAATTCCCAAAAACTAAATAACCAACCTAGTGAACGACTAAACCAAAACCAACTAAATAACTAACCCATGAAGCTAAACCACCCAACCTTTAAAAAACTAACCTAGTGGGAAAGACTAAACCATCAACTAACTAAATAACTAACCTAGTGAATGGCTAAACCAACCCCAACTAAATAACTAACCTAGTAAAGCTAAACCAAAACTAACTAAATAACTAACCCCAGTGAAGACTAAACCATCAACTAACTAAATAACTAACCTAGTGAATGACTAAACCATCAACTAACAAAAATAACCTGGGGAATGACTAAACCATCAACTAACTAAATAACTAACCTGTTTAATGACTAAAACCCTCCTTCTTAAATAACTAACCTAGTGAATGACCAAACCACCAACTAACTAAATAACAACCAGTGAACATTTAAAACCCTCCCCAAATAACAAATAACTAACTTGAATGACTAAACTATCAACTAATAAATAACTAACCTAGTGAAAAAGACTCCATCCTTCTTTTAAAAAACTAACCTAGTAAGACTAAACCATCAACTAACTAAATAACTAACCTGGGGAATGGTTAAAAACCCCAAACCTTCAAATAACTAACCTGGGGAAGCTAAACCCCCCCCAAATAACCCAAAACCCCAACCTGGGGAAGCTAAACTACCAACTAACTAAAAACTTCCCAGTGAAGCTAAACCAACCCAAATAACAAATAATAACCTATGAATGACTAAACTACCCAAATAACTAAATTAATCAAACAGTTGACCGCCCTATCAACTAATTAATTAACCCCAAAAAACTAAAAAACCAAAAAATCCAACAAGCAAATCCCAACAAGTTTAAAAATTTAATCAACCAGATAAAGGGAAAAAACCCAAACAAACCCAAACCCGTCAGCTAATTAACCAAAATTTCACAAACCTATCAACCGATTCTTCAACCCCAAATAACTAACTAGTTTGTCAACTATCCAAACGCCATCCAACCAACCAATTAACTGTTTCATCAATTGTTTTATCAAACTCTTCTAACTCATCACATGCCCACTGTTCAGAAATTTGGATATGCCTTCTACATCCAGTAAAGACTTCCTTTGGCGCGATGTACTACGTTCTCAAAGCAGACCATACAGATCACAAAAATGGTTAACTTGCTGTAGAACAACTCAAACAAGAAAGACCACATATCTATTACTATCGTTTCTCCATTTCCCTACGTCACGATTATCTTCTTCCTTATTTTTTATTGTATCCATAGCCTTTCAGACATTAGGTATAAATAACCTGCCTCTTCACATTACTAGACCTTAGTATGCAAGATGTAGGAAGGCTAATTCCATTCCTCATGTATGCAATTTCAAGTTGTATTAAACTCACAACCCTCTTGTATCAAGTCGATAAGGTAAACGCTTCTGCACTACGCTAATCCGTCTCACTGTCTTCATCTATTTAAAAAAACTGTCAGTTACTGTCTGCAGTGCTGCTTTTAGGCCAGTGTAGGACATAGAGACGTGAGCTGATGAATTTAATGGCCGAGTAGTGTGCAGTTGCCGTGAGACTGTTCAGGTTGATTTTCTTTGCCACCCCTCCCCATCCCCAAGAAAAATCTGACCTTACCGTGGACTAAACACAGGTCTCTCGCATGGAAACCACTCCTAATCCACTTGAATGAAAATCTTGGCATATTCTTTACAGGATGTAGCCATCAACCACAGTAAACGAGTTGTTGATTTTCTAGGCACCTCTTATATGTTCAGTAGTTACATTGTTTTATGAACGGTGAGGTCTATTTTGTAACCTTCTGTAAAATCCCACGAAACAAATTTGCTTAAACTTTTCCCACCGTGGGTTTGAACCAGTACGCTTGGGTTGTGATCGAGCTGACTACCTGACTACAGACACTCACATACCATCTCGTACCGTGTATGTGGATATTATGATATCAAATTACACGAAACCGCCTTAATCCGTTTTTTCTCGATCCAGACACTTTGGTTTCAGCTCTTCGGCTCAGTGCCATGGACATCGTAACCCTTCTGTTCGGTGCCACGAACACCATAAATCTGGGGAACCTGTGGCTTTCTGCCAGCCTGCGGAATTGAGCACGCCTCCTGAGGGCTGTCACCCTAGTCTAACGCGCCACGAACTCTGGGCAAGCGCCGGTTTAATCCCGTTTAAAGACAGCAAAGATTATACAAGAGACAAGCATTGAGTATGTTGTAGGACAATATTTCAAGCAGACAAAGTCAGGAGAGTAGAAGAATTCATGTTTATGTTATACCCAGTTGAGTATAGCGTCCATATCACACATTCTGAGCAGGGACTATATTTGTTAAAACGATGCTATATCTGATCACTTAATCATTAACTATTGACAAGGTGTTTGTAGAGTGTCTACTTGCATATCTGCTCATGGTCCCCGGCAACATAAGGCCGTTTAGCTCAGATTTGATTGTTTAGTAGAGTGTCTGCAGTATATCTGATCATGACCCCTGGCAGCATAAGGCCTGACTGCTCAGATTTGACAAGGTGTTTGAGTAGAGTGTCTGTTGCATATCTGCTCATGGCTCCATAACATAAGGCAGACTAAGCTCAGACTTGAAAACTAAAATGCCGGTTTAATGGTGTCTGGTTTTTAAAAGTCTTAAATAGACAATACGATTTTCTGCAATTTTACACAATTCTACGAGTCTATTGTTATTTGGGATGAAAAATATGAATAATACTGATATTCCTTAGTGTTAAACTGAGTTTGTAACAATAATACTGATATTCCTTATTGTTAAACTGAATTTGTAACAATAATACTGATATTCCTTAGTGTTAAACTGAATTTGTAACAATAATACTGATATTCCTTAGTGTTAAACTGAATTTGTAACAATAATACTGATATTCCTTAGTGTTAAACTGAATTTGTAACAATAATACTGATATTCCTTAGTGTTAAACTGAATTTGTAACATAATATAACCTTTGTTCTCGCATGTTGTGTTGTATTTAAAAATTAATTCGTCTTTATCGAATAATACTGGAATTCGAGGTCACGCAACGGTTGAAGTTTAATATAATTTTAACTTGAGATCACCCTTATGTTATCGAAGCCGTCTGTAACCAGAGCCAACAATAAACTACTGGGCCTTCAGGCTCAGGTAAGATGTGAAATCAGACCCCAACTACACCCCGTGACCTCGCATTCCAGTATTGGTGTATATAGACAAATTTATTTTAAAATCAACACAAAATGCTAACTCGAAGTTATATTATGCTACAAGTTAAGTTTAACAATAAGGAATATCAATATTATAAATATTTTCACCAATAAATAACCATAGACTCATAGAATTGAGTAAAATTGAAAAAAAAACGTGCAGTGTTCTATCAAACATCTATAATTTCCAGATCCCTTTTCTTATCTAGGGTCAGGAATGCCCGGCCAGTTGTCTGCCTGTGCTGAAACCTGGCTGTGAAGCAACCACGGCCGTCTGTACTCATAACACCGTTCATCTCAAGTGGAAATTCTCGGAAATCAGTTCTCTCACATCGCGTACCAGTACTTTTATAGAGAGTTGAGCATATAACCTCTTCGATACAGATACCACCAACGTTAAGAAATAATCAATACGTTGCATGTGTTGCAGCTCTCACAATCTTGTTAATAAATGTTTCTGTTCTTTTCTATTATTTTCTT